>CM050221.1:21777500-21890000 GCA_027475355.1 Coilia nasus
ACACACACACACACACATGGACATCATTCAATATTACTCCGTCACTAGAGAACATCAATGGACATTTCCCGTTATCTATCTATCTTTCTCCACTGTAAGTGTTCTGAGATCAGATTATCTGGATGTGTGTCCTTTCTGTCTCTTCTTGCAAGTGACTGCTGCTTCTGTTGATGCAGATGATAGACAGTATAATTTTATTTTCAGTGTCTGCTATGACTCTTATGGTAAACCTGAATGAATCAAAGTTACACTATATATCAATGTATTTTGATGCAAAAATACATTTATTTTAAGATGCCCAATGAAATAAATAATTGGCCAATTTCCAGTTATTTCAATTGCCAATTTTAGTTATCAGTCCTATATGGATAACCTATTACAGAGGGGATTCTGATGTGTACTATGTTTTGAGTAAGTGTTTCAGTTGTCCAGTGGTTCATGATGATTGCGATGACAGTGATCCTCAACATTAAGCACATCAATCATCTTATTTCTTTCCTTTGAAACTATGAAAACTGTATTTACAAAAGTGAAATTGCTGTTGGCTGAAAAATAAATACAAAATCCAAACATCGCTGAATAAAACAAAAAGAGACCAGATAGAAACATTAACAATGCTGTAGCAGATGAATTAATAGTATATATCAAACTATTTGTAGTGAGTCTAAACAAACAAAAAGTGAAATTGAGCCTTTGTTCATCTATTATTTGTACTTGCCCTACCTACTTTGTCTTTACATATACAAAAATGTAAACATAACATTTGAAGAGTGACAGATCTATTGCAATATGTTGTAAATGTACAAAGCTAAAAAAGTCTCTAAAATGAAAACATGCCAAAATACACATATTGTAATATCTTACACTCTCACTGATTTTGCACAATATAAAGTTTCTGAATAAACTGAAAGCCACATTGTCTATATTTTTAAATTGTTGAGCATCAGGTTTTGTACTTGACAACTGAACAGATATAGCCACCTCATTAATCCTTCTATCTGGCAGGTCTGACAATGACTTAATGCTCCCATATAAGATAGGATCATTTATTTTACCAATGGCTGTCAGAGCGTGAAGATAGCTAAGTAGTATTTCTTAAATATTTCACTCAGAGCAACCTAACCTGAAACTCTGTTTAGAGATTTACATGACTTTACTGTTACGTGTGCTATTCTATATATACTACAGGGGATGATAAAGCATTACCTTCACTTTAAATTCCATCCCTTCTTCTCTTACAGCTACAGAACAGCCAACAATCTCAGGTTTGTTAGTACCAGGTGTCCATGTCCTCAAAACATGCTTGTCCTATTAAAGACCTTAAGCTTGGTCAAAAAGATGAAATAAACATACGTTAGGCACACGAACAGGTTCTTCATTATATACAACAGGGGTGTTACATAACCAAACAGGGCAACCAGGCATATCCGGATGACCAGAAAAGGCAAGTCTTGCAAAAATACCCCTAAAACTCCCAGTAGTGGGCTCGAGGGTGGGAGGATCAGCCGCAGTGTGGAGAGATAGGCCACTATATGGATGGGAAAGATCCAGTTGGAGTAGTACACCGAAGACACCTCTGCCGCCCGAAGCATCTCTGTAGTGTCCATCCAGAAAAGGAAGCTGTCCACAAACACCTCCACCCTCGGCTCTCTGATCCACAAGAAGCGCAGGCAGCCCGAGGGAAAGCGAGAGGAGTACAGGTAAGAGGCACTGGAGGCCCGCGTGGCATATCCGTCTGTGTCCCTCCAACGGCTCCCCAAGGACCCTGCCCCAGGTTCCACCTGGCGCAGAGAGCCGTTCTGGCCTCGCTCAGGGCTGAGCTGGGATGACACCGTGGCCACCTGCTCAAGGTGAGTGAGGACCGGTGAGGGCAGCTCAAAGTCAGCCTCTAGGCCATCAGCTTCCAGTTGCAAGGAAACATGAAATGAGTCACAAGAACATGACTGAGCCTCAGAAGATTCAAACAATACATACTTCTAGGACATTTACTGAACCTATGTAGAAGGCGTGAGGATGGAATCAAAGGTTGTCTTACCTTGCCCAGTAAGGGGAAGAGGTCGAATTCTTTCCACGATGTCCACGACAATGAGTGAAGTGAAGACCAAGGACACACCAAGCTCTGTGAAATGGTCAAAACGATGGCCACCATCAGTTTGCACCTATGTGGATTGAAAAAGTGAGACAGGACAGGATTGTCTAGTAAAGCAAAAAAAAAAAAAAAATGCTATAACTAAGATATGAATTATTGGAAGTACCTGTATTACTCTTTGATATCAAAACACAGAGGAGTATGACAAAGTCTAATCTGGTTTTATGGTACAAGTAATAAAACTTTTGTCACATCAGGTCTCACATTCCACAGCCTTTATGCACATGTTAGAGGTTAATGGGAAATCTGTTGTGTTCACTTTGAGTTACTGAATACCTCAGGTCTGATTTTTGGACTTTATCTGAGCATTTTGTGACAATGGAATTATTTTCTGTTTTATATTTGTAACATCACTTGCAGTTTGTAACATTTGCAGTGTATCAACAATAGGATTTACGGATAAATATTGTAAATAATCTGTACCTTGGAGCTTGCCAGAAGAATACCAAAGCATGGCAATGGGCAGACAATCACATAAGCCAGTGCTACTGGTCTCCTAAAAAAATTGTACATATTTTAAGTCTGACTTCACAATTTGTGTATAAAATGAAAATATATTTTACAGTTAATAAAGGTAATTCTGTGTCAGAATATATATTTCCTAAAATTAAAACATCTCATGGCACACATTACACATCCACCTGCCTGGTTTTTGGTCAAGAACATGTCTTACAACTAATGGATATACAGGTACTACTCGGAAAATTAGAATATCATGTAAAAGTTGTTTTATTCAGGCAATCCAACATAAAAGGTGAAACCAATACATTTTATAGATTCATTACATGCAAAGTGAGATATCTCAGACTTTTTGTTGTTGTAAATTTGCTGATTATGATTTACAGCTTATTAAAACCTCAAACCTAAAAACTCAGAAAAATTAGAATACTGTGAAAATCTTCAGTATTGTAGGCTCAAAGTGTCATACACTAATCAGGTAAGTAATGCAAAACACTTGCAAAAGGGTCCTGAGCCTTTAAACATTTCATCTTTAAATTTGAGTTACAACTGAAATGCATGCACTTTTTCAGGATATTCTAATTTTCCCGAGTAGTACCTGTAATGAGCATAAAATCAAACTGGGAAAACAAGATACAAGAGCTGAGTGAGACATAGTAAGCATTTGCATTTATCATTCAAATGTGAGGCCTACTTTGTCAAAAAACATATCCAAGGCACTCATTAAAAAATTGGTCTTATGTCATTGCTTCTCAATCCTTTTAAATACACATTTACGTTTCCAGCATAAAATAGCCATCTAAACTAAAGGTTTTTATTTTTTAAAGAGAACATTGGATATTTATGTTTGTTTGTTTTTATTGACAAGCTACTGAAGTAACCCAAAAAGTTTTAGGCCTATTTATAAGCTAATTACAAAACTCACCAAGCTGTTATCTCCGAGATGAATCTTCTGGATGTCAAAATGAAGTACTTGAGAGGCACCCACACCACTAAAGACACAGATGTTACATAGGCGATGGAAGCAGCCACCACAAGCCAATATGCTGTTAGGTCACCCCCCCGGACATGGCGCATCAGAGAGGCAAAACGCTCCATGATTACGAAGATGGGCACGCTCAGACAGGCGAACTGGATAACCTCATAGAGGACAAGCTTGACTGTTTTTCCAGAAAGCATCCTGACAGACCTCAAGTGACAAGATGTGGAGACTGACAAAACAGGACCTACTCCTTTGACTCTCCCTTCCACGGTTCAGCACATCCTGGTGTGGACTCTGGACACCTCCTGTGCTTACACGGCACTCGCCGTATACTTTTATTGCTTCATCAGTGCGCTCGTCACGCCATTCTTTATGACAACTGTTTCAGTTGTTTAGTGTCAACTACATTCTGGTAACTAGTACTGTCCTGATAATACAGTAATTTTACCAAATATAAAAACAAATACCGTCGACATAGTAAAGCAAACCTCCATGAAAACTTTACAGTAAACATTCTGATTAAATGCTGTTGGCACGTTACAAAAGTCGTGGTTTGTTAATAGAACATACACATCTCCCCCTAGTGGCAGAAAAGACTCAAGTGTACTCATTTTTTGGGGTCAATTAATGTACACCTACATTTAACAAATATCATTTTGATAAGACTCCAACTCAAATTTGTGCTATATAGAAGATTAAAAAAAAATTGAGCATTTTCACAAGTGCATAAATATCATAAGATGTTGATGTTTTAATATTCTGGGATACACTCTGGAATAAAATGGACAAGCAATAACAAGAGAAAGCAAGACAATATGTACATTTGGCCTAGTTTTATTGTGAATACTAATCATAATTAAGATGATTAAAATTGTACATACAAACAACTGGCTACACTGGAACATAACTGCAGAACTGACACAAGAACCGTATTTTCTTTCCCTCCCTCCAAAAACATAAAAACAAAAAGTCACGTTTCCCTGTGGACAGTTTCCATCTGGGACATCCACCTCTCAACTCCATGTGCAAAAGAGGAGTGCTTACTTTAAGACTGGCTTTGTGGTCCCAGGTTAGACAGTTCAAAAAACTTGGTTTGTATCTTACACACTTTGTGTACACAGGTGGGCATCTAAGGGGGTGAGACAGAAGCAGGTCACTCAAGAGAAGGGATAACCATGGGAGGAAAGCCAATGAGAATATCAGTGTATGCCCAACTCAGCTCTTTCAGTGAGAAACTTTACACAACAGGTAAGCCGAGGATTGCTCAGCAGGGCAAAAACTCAGCCTTGGGTGTGGAGTGGTCTGCCATCTATCCAATACATTAAACTGGTAACCTGCAACCTGTCCGTCTTCATATTACACCTTTAAAAGAATTCAGCAGTCAGCTCAAATCAGAGGAGGCTCCACCTCTCGAAATACTTGTTTCTGAGAAGTGCATTTTCAATAGAGTTTTCAATCTAGCTTATTTTGACATTAGTGGACCATTCTGCATTTCTCTGGATTCAGTCACTGGTGTTCTGTAGTGTAGAAACTGAAACATTCTGAGATGTCAGGGCAAAATCAAAAGTGCATGGACGTACAGTAATAATCGCTACCTGACGTGCAGTGCTGCGCTCCTTCCCTCAGAGCAGGCAGCCATTCTGAATCTACAGAATCAAACTAACACGGGAGTCCCAAGCCTCTTAAATACAACAGGAAGGTAGGATAACTCTGTCCTTTTTTGTTTCCATTTCCACACACATGTATATTGAAAATAGCGATAACAATAATCAAAAAAAAAAATTATAAATTAAAAATCACGCTACAAAAACGAAAAATGCATGGTAGGAATTTAACACTGAGCAAATGTGATGCCGAAAAAGGCATCAGAGGAGGCTGACCAGAACGCCCCCACACAGGACTTGGAGCTGTTAGTGTTGTGTGTGTCCCACGTCCTCCTCAGGTCCTCAAAGGCAGCTTACATTATGAGGACTTCAATGAGTTATGAGGACACTGAGGGAGGGGCTCCTGCGGTCCTTCAGGGTCCCCCGAGTGACAAACACAATGCTACGGCGCCCCGTGCAAGCAGACGGTACAGTATGTTCAAAGTGTGCATGCTCCTTCCTTTTCTTATTCCCTTTCCTTTGTTACTGTCCACTCAGCCTTCTCAACATGGATTCCAGTCCTTAGTGATTCTAAAAATTATAGATGGGTCACATTAAATGGCTGAGCGCTCCTTTCTGACAAGTGTCCAGTTAAAAAAAAAAAAAAAAGTAAAAAGATACTCATCACCATGCCTCTTCACCACTGGCTGTTGACAACACAATCAGTGGCAACAACTGGCAGAGTACTATACGCCTACATTTGGACTATGTCTGTATATGTCTATTTTGCAAGTGTGTGACCATCTGTATGTGTACATTGAAGTAAGAGTTAGTGTTCCTGTTCTGAGAGAACTCACAAGTTTATGTACATAACCGGACCAGGATATCTGCATGATTCTCATGTGACTGTACATGTGTGTGTATGTGTGTGTGTGCTTGTGTGTGCATTTGCAAGACAGAAACTTGGAAAGGGTACTGGCGGGTCTCAGTCTGTGCTGGCCTTAGAGCAAGGCCTTCTCGGCTGGGTAGGGGGCCTGCTGGCCGTCGGAGGGCACTGGAATGCTCTGGGTGGTGGGGGCGCTGTAGGTGGGGGGCTGGCCCATGCCAGCCGGCACACTGGAGGCGTTCTGATAGGAAGCCACATCGCCTGGAACCATGCTGCCCGGGTTGGGGCCATAGACAGCAGGCTGGGCCATGTACATATGCACATCACTGAAAGAAACATAGCAGGCATTTATGAAGGTCACCATGTCTGTATTCTGCACATCTAACCATCATACGTCTTTTAAATATTGCCACCATGTATTATTAAAACCATCTCATTGACATGCAACGCAACACATTTAGGCAACCATTTGTGGTTCTTTTAAAAGGTCAAGTTATATAAGAATATTGTTGATAGACAGAATGCTGACAAAACATTTTCCAAGCCACTGTACAAGGGATTTATTGGGTGTACATGTTTTCGAATAAACTACCCGACAAGGCAGAAGACATTACAAAAAAAAAAAAAAAAACTTCCCAAAAGATTTTACAGTTCACTGACTCCTGATGCATTACTGCAAAGACTCGCAGCCTGTGACAGTGTCAGAGTTCAACATATTTTCACTCGGTGTCATTTTACTTCACCTGAAACTGACTTTTATCACTAATTAATAATCATGGAAGTTTAAAAAAAGAAGAAGGAGAACAAGAAAACTGCTGTCAAGAAGAACTGTAGTTCATCCACACAGTCCAATGCAACCCTAGCTGCCTCAGTCTGGGCATGTTGGGTACCTGGGGTTTGGCTGGCCGGGCATTGGGGCTCCTGCCTGGTTGACTGGGGGAGGCTGCTCCATTGGTACACTGTAGCCCTGCACCGCTGTGCTCATCGCATATGACCCTCCTGTGGTCTGGCCTGGGTAAACCTGCATACAGCAAACAGGAATGCAAAAGCAGCTCCATGTAGTAACTATGAATGGACAATAGCTTCACACACAACCACATATTTATTACCTGGTCCCCCCGAGGGGGCTGATCAGGTATTGCAATGTCTGTGTCTGTCTGTGTCTGTCTGTCTGTCTGTGTGTGTGTCTGTCTGTCCACCCGTATTGCAATGACCCTGTTCGTCCACATGGGGGACCAGGTTGCCATCTCTGATTGCACTTGTTTATAGTTTGCAATAGTTAATGCCAAACAAATGAAAGCCCTTTGTGCTACATTAACAGTTGAGACCACCAGTGTCAAACACTGCATACTACCAAGAAGTGAAGTAATATTAAGCTTGTTTGTTATGAAATTGGTCTGTACCTGTTGGGAAGTATTGGCTGGCTGCTGCATGTAGTACTGCTGGCTCTGGAGTTTGGCATACATGGCATACACAGGGTCCTCGTTCATTAGTTTAGCATACAGGGACAGTGCTTCCATCACCTTCACATTCAGATCAGACAGCTCCGAGTGTTTCCTACAGAGGCACAGAGGTGAAAGGGCATGATGGCACAGCTCACTGAGAAATGTCAACCATACAACACATTCTCAATGTGTTGAGAATGACTGTAAATCCATTAGAATTTTGGTAATTTGTGTGATGTATGGAAAAAGTTCCAGTCTCTTGGAATAGAGCACCTGTCAATGTCCTCTAGTTTCTGATCAATAAGTGGCCCCATCTGGTTACAAGCACCTAGCAAAGAAAAAGACCAGTACAAGACCAAATGAAATAGGAAAAACTGAGTACCAACTATAGACAGAATATTTATAAAATGCATGTAATTTCCTCAAAATAACACTTTTGAATTATGAGTCTTTTTTCTAACCCTCCAGCTGCAGAAGCTCAACAGGGTCTGACTGGTTATCTGTTGGATCTGCACTCTGGATCATCTGCAACAACTGATCCATCTTCTCCTGAAAGGCAAGAAGAGTTAGACGTGAGTAGCACAGTGGAGCAGTACGGCCAGTTGATGTGCACACAGCATTTGCCTTTTTCGAGTCTTACAGGTAATTTCTCCACTGATGGATGGAGACGCATTTAATATTGAAATCATTTAACACTGTGCTGGATGCTTTTCAAACGAAAGTGATACTAATTCAATTGAAGATAAGTGGCTAGCTCATGATAGCCATATTGTTAAACTGAACAAACAACTGGGATAATATTTGTATTTGGTGTCAAAATCACATTAAATGAGTGTGCTTAATAATAACATTTGTTGCAACCGTGCTGACTGTGATCTCACCTCGTCAATGTAGACCGGTTCTGGCTCCGGTTCTATGGTTTCTACTTGGACGTCCTCGCTGAACTGTACCGTCTTCTTCTCCGTCTTCACTGAGATCAATAAGAGTCATAAAAACATCATTAGTAGCTCCCCCCTCATTATTATGAGTGAATACGCAATTCGGACATTATCCACCTTACTAACTGAAATATTTTTTTTTAACATGACCCAGTGTCCTGTTCAGAGCCAAGCCACTTTAGCAAACTGCTCAAGGGTATGTTTTGGGCAGTAGAAAAAAGACAAGAGTTAACACCCAAAAGGCTTTACTGAGACAGAAGAGGAACAGAAAGCTGCCACTCAACTCATTTCAGGCTCTGCCGTTAGGTCTGCAGTCACAAAGTTGGAGGGAAACAGGCCCACTCCCTGGTACGTCTCACCCTTCCACCAGTTGGGGTCACTACATGAAATGTAAAGAGTGCAGCGAGAGCTTGTTAGAGGGTGCTTCACACATGTGCTCATCACTAACATCTTAAAAATATCAGGGCTAAGGCTCAGACACATGTTACTGCTTAAGCTGGTTCCTGTGAATTATAAAAAGACCAATACATCATAGAACTAAAATGTCCATGGCTTTTGTGCAGCTGTGTTGTCAAGATCAACAAAACATGTATGTTTTCCCCTTCTATTGCAGTAGGGCTCTGTCTATTCTGAAGGAGTTTGCTGTGCACCATAAGCAGGAAAACATGCCCATGCACAGAGGTAGTTTAAATTTGAAATACAAGTATACCTGTAACTCTAAAGCTTTGCATTAGTGCCTCTAATTTTCGGCATGTTTGGGCATGACAAGAGGAGCACCTGTCATCCAGAATGGTGATGATCTCTCCTGATTTGAAGGTGAGCTCGTTGTCCTCCGCTGCCTCGAAGTCATAGATGGCACGCACCTTGCGTCCCTCGGGCTTGTTGGCAGAGAGCAGGCTGCTGGCGCTGGGATAGAGGCCAGAGAGGGATGTGTGAGTCTGCTGCCGCTGCTCCTTTAGAGAAAGCTCAATGGCTGGGAGACAGGGATTGGGAATGATTAGAGTGGTGAATGGCTCATTTGACAAACACATATGACAAGCATATATAATCTGTTATGTTATATATATAATGTTAGACATAGTTGATTATATTTAGTCATGGAGGTCCCTTGTGCCTAGCAGTCCTGGGCTGGCACTATTGCCCCACCAATTATGGAATAACTCATTGAAAAGTAGGGCTGGGTATTGCCAACAACCTCACGATACAATACGTATCACAATACAGAGGTCACGATACGATACGTATTGCGATACATGTTTATCCCAATACATGACCTTCAAGGCAATACATATCCCAATATTTTACATTACTTTACATACATTTTTTAAGAAACCAGTCATATGTATACCCAAATGATTTTTTTATTATGCTGGATAGCAAAAATGCCAGACTGCCGTGCAGTTACAATGTAATGCTGCCTTTGAACTCATAAACAGTGGCAATAACAACAACAGTTGATCTACATGATCTGGTCTTAAAACACTTCTCTCAGCTGTAAATGTAAATGTAGGACAAAGAAATGTAAAAAGGAGTGACTATAAAGAAATATGAATGCTGAATGATGAATGAATGATGAATAAATGTGAAATATCGATACTGACCCCTCCGTAACGATACGTGTATTGTGAAGAGGCCCGCAACGATATATTGCCATATCGATATTTTGAACACACCATTATTGAAAAGTACCACCAAGTAAGTGAAATAAGCAAAACGCCAGTATGATTAATGATGTCCAAGTCTGGCGGTCATGCTCTCACACAAGCCACAAGCTGTGACATTATTCTTGTGTTTTATGTCTTTATGGCCTGAATGTTGGTATGCAGTGCCTACCTTTAGCAAGGTCTTCCTCCTCTTTTTTGTTTGTTGTAGTGGAAGGATCTTTGGCCACTAATGCTGGGCTGGCTTTAGCTTGTTCTGCAGCCTTCAATGAAAAACCAAAAAATGCAAAGTATTCATTTTCTAAGAGGGACTTTAACAATTGCTAACCTCCGTGCTAATCGATAGATCAAATAGTCGACAAAAAACTGATTCCTTTTTTTTTATAACTCGGGAAGCATAGTGCCTTTCACTAAAGGCCATCCTTAGAAATATGTTTGTTTGCTGTACCATCAAAATCAGGGAAAAAAATGGGTTGGTAGGTTGGTAGATATATTTTTTTACTCATCAGTTATCAAAAAAAAATAATTTTGGATACAGTGGCGGTTCGGTGTGTAAGTGGTGTTACACAGAGCCCTAAAGTCTCACTCTTTCATGACATTCAGCTCTGATTGGTTGCATCTTCTTTGTAAATTAAAGCCTAACATTAGGCTATATCTGTTATGAAAAACAACCGATCAGTAAGTTTGCAGGGGCCCCATTTAAATATGGGCTAAACGGTATATATATGTAACAGTATATGTAGCCTACAAACACAAGATGGTTTATTGCCCTTCCCACATGTATAATGAAATAGCATTCACAGCATTTAGAAGCATGAGCGATGCAATGTTTAGTTCCCTGCTCTCAGCTGCAATTTAATTAATAGTTTTGCCCTTCTACGCTTCCCATCTGTGAAATACAGCATCAGGACTTGTGGAAGCTTGATCCTGTTTGCATGACACGAGAGCGATACAGAGAGTTACGGCACTCTTTGATGTTGCTGTTACTGCATTCCTTACCGCTCTGCATGACAACCTGCTACATCTCTGTTCACCTGTCCAACATTATGATCAGGTTACAGGTGAAGCGTGTCAAACCTTTCTTTTTATCAAATTTGCTCAAAAGGAAAATTACGGTTTGAAAGATAATAGGTGCGATTTGAGGTAAAAAATAATTCACTCTTTTGCTTTACAATATTGTAGTCAGCACAAAAGGGTGAGTAGTCAGGTTACGGCAAACAGGAATAATTTTAAGGATGGCCTAAGTTGAGAAGAACAATAGCTGCCCATTGTGGCAATATATGAGCCACTCACCTGTGACCCTACGGCTGGGAAAGTGACGCCCTGTTCCCTCAGGTTCTTAATCATGGCCGACACCAGGCTGAGCTGTGGGTCATTGCGGAAGTCCTCCGCCCACTCCACCATCAGCGCCTTTAGCTTCTCACACACCTTCGGATGACCCTGCACGAGCAGTGGTAAAACAGTTCTACTCACCAACATGGGAGCGGACATCTTCAGCTGAGAGATGTTCAGAGGTGTATGAGTGTTTGACTGTGTGTGTGTCTGTCTGTGCATGTTTGTGAATGACAGAGTGGGTGGGAGTGAAGGAGGGAGAGAGAGAGAAACATAGAGAAAGAGAGAGATGCCTACCTTGTTCAAGACATTGCTGACTTCACTAGCAAATTCCCTGGAGCACACCTCCAAGTGAAATATCTTGCCACAATTGGATACACATGCACCTAGTAGCTGGGTGAAAGATGCACCATATTTTATTTTAAAACTACAGAATAATTATCATAGCAGGCAGTGTAATTTTACGATCTATACACGTTTTAGAGATGCAATAAATTAACGTCTTTGCAGAGGTGGAATAAATTGATCTCTTTGCAGAGGTGGATATTTGCCTACATAAACAAGTGCAATACTGCACATTTCACATGTCAACTTGAATGTCAACTGCTTCTGGTGAAATATACAACACTTAAAATAATACACAGCCTTTCAACCAAAGCTATAATACCAAACATTGTGTTTTAGGATCGCCTTACTGTCAATGCCTGCATGGCTACATGTGGATCCTTGTGGTTGACTCTTCTCATTATAGACCGCAGGCATTCTTTTGGCCTTCAGAGAAGACAAGAAGTAAGTGCTGAATCCACCCATTCTCACCACAGTATAGCAGTTCTGTTTGCAAGACCCTATACTTACCCTGTGCGTGACTGCCCAATCTTATCACATATGTCCAAAATGAGACCCCAGTCCTCTGCTGTGTTCATCTCACTGGTTGCTTTCTCTGTAGGAGAAGAAAATAAACATTGGACATGGGATCATACTTACTTTAAACTAATTCACTTCTGCAATGGATAAGGTAAGGCAGATGGAGAAAGATCAGATTCATTTTATTTGTTTTTTCCCCCTAATTATTTGTCTTACCCATCCAAGAAATTAATTTAGGGTAAAAAGTATAACACAAACACAAGATGTGATGCTAAAACAACCATTGTTTAAGGGTTTTTTTTATTATTATTAAATTCTTGACATAAATAATAAACAAAGTAACTGTGGCTGAGGAAGAGGATATTGGCAACGTGAAGGAGTGATGTAGGCTGGCTAAGATAAACTCATAGTGATAATGTTGCACACACCAATCCTGACGCTTTTCAGACAATAGCATTAGCCAACACTGAGGTACATACAAACACACACACATAGCCCACATCAGCTGCATGGTAAATAGAAATGTTGCATGGCTTATGACCACCCCTGAGCTCCCATCACAGACACTTTCCTGAACTGTACCACAGGCAGAGACACTGAATTATTACCTAATACTTCTACTAATACTTTTTCCTCCAATTGTAGATACAACCCATATTGTACAGTGACCAAATATCATAGGCCTACAATTTTGCACACTGTACTTACATGTTGCCTGGGGCTGTAGCATACCGTGCTGATACCCTCCAACCGTACTGATACCCAATGCCCTCAATACTTAGAGCGTTTAGTTACCCGATGTGCCCCCACCCAATTTATACAGTCCATAGTCTTCAACGCGAAGTGTGTGTCTGCTCCTGGATGTCGTGCTGTACCATGAACGACAGAGAACGTCATTTTGGCTCTGCGGTCCGCTATAATCTACATGGCCGAAATGACACTAAAGTGCTACTCGATTTAATGGCCATTTAATGTGTACAATACAAAAGTGACATTATGTTCGCACACCACCAGGCATCAAACAACTGGTTTGTTAGCTAGCTAGCCTAGTGGCTGTTTGAAGTGAAGCGCATAGCAGGAGACAGCCGAATAAACAAAACAATTTCGTTGGCTTTTTGTCAGAGATGTGCCCTGCAAAACCCCACCGCTAAACCCGTAGTTTATTCTGTTAGTTAACAGGCTAACAGGGTGAAGCAAGCCTGGAGAACTACAATGCTAACTAGCTGTAGGGGTAACGCTGGTTATCACTGGGAGACAAGTGCAGCGTCATTGTGTCAATCTGCCCTAGCAGTTTTAATTCAGTCGAATCGCGGCTGAATTGGCGTTAGGAACTGATAGTCAGCGACTTTGAATGAAGCAAGAATATGAACAAAGCAACCGTTGCAGTCATCTGTAGCTTAATCGCAATTACTGCTTCACTAGCACCGGAGAGAATCGTTCAGACAGAGCAAGTGTTGCCATACGGTGTTTGGGCATTTCTTCACACGCTAACGTTAGCTAGTTACCTAGGGCTAACGATGTATCAGTAGCATTGTCACCACATATGCAATGCATTATCAGGGTGTGTATACAGGACAACTTCATTATAAATAGTGCACAACTCTATCTGTTTGTGGAAACAAACACACAACCTGACATGACATTCTCATGTCAACTCAATATCTACCACAGTCACAGACTACTGTAAGCTCTTGTCACTAAGCTATTAGTTGACCAAAACAGCTAACATGATGTTGTAGCATTATGTTAGCAAACTTACCAACATCTTGGTCAAAGGGGTTAGACGTGAAGAGAGGCATTGCCAAAACGAAAAAAAAAAAACAAGTATTTGTATCCTGCTCTAACTGTTGCCTTTTCCACCGTCAGTTCTTAGCAATAAATACATACAGATACATAGTATAAAAGTACCGCTACATCAACCCTAAGGAAAGCTATCTTCGCACTCGGTTCCACCAATGCCCGTCTCGGGTACCACGAACAACTGTCACTTCGTCAACACTGAACAGCAATGAATCCTGGGAAATTGGGATGTGTTGAGATGGTTGTTACAGTGACACAATACAGTTGTAAAAAAACGGAGGTAAATTTAACTCTGGTCTCTCTGTGATACTGTCTCTCCGTTATTAACCTAATCGCAAGAACCGTATGGGGTATTGTGACCTGTGATAGGGTCAGCAAAAAAAGAAAAGAAAAAAAATTCTCATGATAATCAGGTGACTTGATCATATGACAATCTACTTAAACACATTTTTTTCACAACCATTGCGTTAACTGTGACTTATTTCCAAATTGTATTTATGGTTTATGTACTGAATGTGCAGGTTGTCGGGCACGTTGTGTAAAACTGTTGGATTAAACCCATATGTATATCCATATACTTGCATGCACCCCTGATGAAATGGGTAGCCTACACCGTTCGTTCTTTTGTTATTTGTTTTTCATCATTTCTGTACTAGCACCGACTGTATGTCATGTAAAACAGCTTTTAGAGTGTAAGTAAAGCAAAACTCTACCTGTACCCCTTGCTGACATCTGACACAATTCTAGTTTACGAGTCTGTGTATTCATTTATTTTCAGTAACATTCTTGCGTTATATAGTCACTTAACTATGATGTTGGAGTTTGAAAGTCACGTGTGTGTGTTTGGAAAAAAACAGATATTTTCATTTTGAAACGCTGAACTCTCACACCGTGGCCTTTGATATTTTGCTACCAATGTCCCTCTAATAAAAATATGCTAAGAAATTTTGATTGCTTTAATCCAGTGCCGTAGCTTGTCACAGTTGTCACAGACTCAGCCACTCAGATTAACCTCAGCAACAGCGTCAGATAATCCACGTGGACTGTACACGTCTGCGAGTCACAGTTGCAGATGAAAAGCAAAATCCAACATTGTTTTTCTACAGTTATTCTTTTTCTAAATCTGTAACATTACCCATTTTAGCAAGCACATTGGAAAGCTAGGTGAGTGGAGCGATCTGACTACCAAATGAATGGTCATAATATGAACACGCCATTTGATCGCAGTTCTCTGGACATGCAAGTCTGCGGTTGTGGAATACCATTAGCTGCTACTGTATAATTATTTTATAATGTAGAGTGAGGGTTTACTGGCTATAGCGAGTTAGCCCGCTAGTAGGCTACGCTAAACTGCCATGGGCAGGCCACTGTCTAACAATCAAAAAGTTATCTGCTTCGATATTGAGGGTACGAATTTGACGTTGTGTCAAACGACAGTTCAAATGAACAGAACGTTGAAATCTAATAGCCCTGAGACATCAGCATAAGGCAGCCTATTTTGTTTCGCTTTAAGAGATGACTCTGGTGTGCGCCTGTAAAGAGTGGTATGTAATAGTAAGTTACTCAAGGCCAAGGGCTTCTGTCCAGGCCTCCAGAGGGACAGTGGAGAGACAATCTGCTAGTCTCTCTATCGAATTATAGTATGAAACTGTGGGTCTTCGTGCTTTGTGCTGGTGTACGTTTTCTTCGTCTCCAAGACATTATATTTGAAAGTCAGGATGGAAGATGCAGTCAGTTAAACTCGAATAACGGGAACATTTTCGCAGAGGAGTATGTTGTAAAACCCCAACACAGTCAACTCGACCCCCAGGCCTACCTGACCTCCAAGGGCTGACAAACCCTAAACTACAGAAGTGGCAATACAATTTTTAACAGAAATTAGAATCTTTACTTAGGGCCCCAACAGACTGTAGCATTGTGTCTGTATCTTCCAAGATGCTTCACTAATTTCCTATTGCTATGTGATCTCTACAGCACTCCATGTTGCTCTATGGGTGATTCAGTTCTTCCCTCCACTGGAGAAAGGTAGCACAATCGTTCACACGGAGCCTCTAATGTGAAATATTCATATTGTCTCTCAGATTGTGCATTTCCTTTTCCCCACTTTTGTGTCATTTGTGTCATTCAGTCTTTTTATTATTCAGAAATGACCATGAACACATTAATTTGTCAAGTTGGCTTATTAGCATATTGGATACAGAGTCTCATAGGAGCACCATTCAGTCATTACCCCTATTAAAGGTAAGTTAACATAATAAAGTGACATTGGTCATGCACAGCAGTCACATAACAGCAGGACCAGCTTATGTCCAAGAGTAGGGTAGCTGTATCTTTAGAGGTGGGCATACCTACGGCCAACTCATCAATTTAGGTGCATCATGCTAGATGGCAATGCCTCCAACATACTCATCCTTTTCTCAGTCTCTCCACTTAAGACCTTAAGCCTCCCCTTTTCAAGAAGGTTTTCAGAAAAACGTGAAGCAGGTGTGGTTAGGGGGGTGCAGTGAGTCTAATGCTGTCTGTATTGGAAATGTACAGTGCTAGAAAGTAATTTTTTTGGCAAAACATACAAATATGACTCGAGACTATATTAAAACTGTACAAAAATAAGACATTTCATTGTTGATCAGAGGTGTTAACCCCTACTTCATAATATCCAACGTTTTTCAACTATCTAATTGTAATTTGTACATAAATCATCAGACAGGTAGATCAAGTAAGTGCACAGGCAGAATTAATACATGGAAGGTTTTTATAGCCTGGTAAACCAGCCCCTCGTACTACACTTAATTTTGCACAAAGGGTTTGGCTGTGATGTATTGAGAAACATTTTGTACCTGGAGGTGTAGACTCTGCTAAAGTTTAAAACGAGTGACTCTTTATCCAATCGCTAACGTCTGGTCGTGACAAATGCAATTAGCCAGGCTGTAAGCCTGCCTATGCACTACAATTGTAGCACAAAAAGTTGACGTCATTGCTTACAAACACCCCGTTTGCTGATTGGTCTGGCAAAATGCTGCCTGAGACAACCATGTCAATGGAATCACAGCCAGACCTTTTGTATGAAATGAAGTGTAGTACGACGGGCTGGTTTATCAGGTTAGGGTTTTTACCTTTTGAAGCCGGGATTGACAATTTTTCTGATAAATGCTTCATGAGCACATGACATTAAAAAGGAACCCTAAACATAAAAGGTCCCATAGAATTGTGGAATCTTAGAAACATGAATATATTTTTAAATCAAATAGAATTTCACAATGTCAACAAATGTAACCAATGTTGCAGTTGATAATGTTGTAACATAGCAGGCCAGAGCCGTATCAGCTTAGATATCCTGTTGATGACCTTTTATAACAGTGGTGCATGCACAGTTTGCATTGTCTTTGCAGAAATACAATCTAGTTAGTATTATGATTACTATTACTGTTGTTATTATTATTATTAGTAGTGGTAGTAGTAGCAGTAGTAATAGTAGTAATAGTAGTAGTGGCCGTAGTAGTAGTAGAAGCAGTAGTAGTAGTAGTAATAGCAGTAGTAGCAGCAGCAGCAGTAGTAGTAGTAGTAGGAGTAGTAGTAATTATTTACACTGGCATTTTTAACATCAGCCTCAGTTACTTCACAGGGACAGGGGTTTGGTCATACAGCTCCATAGCTCCCCCCTGTGTCAGAGAATGTCACAAGTCATGGAACTAGAGGTGCTTGAAGCAGGCAGTGCTGTACAGATTTCTCTCCCTGTGGTTCTTCCGTTTTCTGTGCTCCATGCTTCTGTGTTCATTTCTGTGTGTGCACACGCATGTGTATGTGAGAGGGGGAGAGACAGTATCTTTCTGCTAGACTGTATTCAGAGTCGGTTAATGTAAAGGACCACAAAGACCAGAACATACAACATTTTCCATTTTATTTATAAACTGAGGATGTAGACTGAATCCATCTGCACCTGATTAACTGCTGAAAAAAGAACAACTCTAGAGCACACAGAAATGTACCTGAGGCCAACATCATGAAGGGTCTGAAAAGGTCAATTACACCATCTTATCTAAAGGTAATTATAGCTACATAAACCAAAATACTGTAAATCAGAGACATAGAAAAATATTGAGAAAATGACAACTATATTTAAGGTTAAACAAACAACATTTCAGTATGGTGACATATAGGCCTATAGGTATATGTGTCAGGACATATGGTTATTTTATATTTTGGCCACTATATATAAAGGTCATGTTGAATTCCAAAGAATCAAATGTATTTTTCTAACAGCAATTCTGCTCACCTTGATTAGATCACATTGGTATTGTTTAAATCATTGGGGTGATTCGTAGCTTATGGCATCAATAGCTTAGTTTTATGGATGCAATTAAATATACTGCAAAGCCTCTTTATTGCACTGGAATGTAAAACTTAGCTGCTAAAATATGACCTTATTTACTATGTGATTTTACCTGTGAAATAGATGGATAGAATGTAGTCTATGTTTGTAAAGTATTTACACTCATGGTTACAGTACATTTCATCTTTTTTTACTTTAAAAATCTTTAAAAATGAGTTGGACATTTTACATGACCAGTTGTCAGTGTACCTAGTGACAGGCAGCTTGATACATTTTGTCTGCACATATAAAAATATAGGAGTTTTGCTGAGGTGCTCACAATCCTGTCTGTCAGGTTAAAAGTGTCTTTTGGCACAGTAACACTGGCACTAGCTCTGTAGGGAAAGTGATGAGAGACATCTTGGGAACTCAGTCTCTGTGATTGCCATACCCCATGGCATCCTTACTGTGGAATGGATGCTATAAAACTGGAACTGCTTCTGTGGAAAGTATATTAAAATAAACAATCACAAGCACATTCATAATAATATGAAGAAGGTGTAACACTTGTGTGTGTTTATGTTAGTCAACAACATGGTTGAGCTATTTTCTGTATGGAATAGAACAGGATCATTTTTATTTATCATTTTACCTACCCTCAATGTCCTTTTCACAGATGAACCCAATCTTGTCAGTGCAGAAGAAATCATTCCAATTGGCTTCATGTATCAGCCCAGCGCAGTCCTCCCCTTCCTCGTGACCATGGTTCCAGTTGTCTGGCTGGCCTGGTTTCCATTTTCTGGAGATTAGATTCAACAGACATGATATAAATGCAGACTGCATCAGAGGTGACCATCCTTAAATAATGTCATTACCACATGGCTGGACAGCCCATAGGATAACTGAAATCATGCCTTTGTTGGAATACTGTGAAATCACAGGTAACAATTGCAATCTAACACAGAAACTTGTTTTGACAACTTAGCCATCTGAATGGCTACATCTGTCATGGAACATCATTAATGATAACTCACTTGAAAGTTAGCTCGCTCCCATCAACCCATCTCCAGTCGTTTTCATGTTCGCTATCAGTTAGCCCAAGCCAAAAGTAGCCCTTTCCTACAATCTGCTTTCGTATCCATTGCTAAAAAAAAGGATCATTGATGTTATACTTGCATGTGAAAGATAATAAAATATTTACGATTCAAAGTACTTTAGTGGCATAACGGTGTTAGAGTTGTATGACCCTTTCCAGTCTAAAAGTCAGCATTACAGTTTCGCATACCTGCTCGGCATTGTCATTAATAATGAGCATAGTAGAGGTTTTGTTAGCACAGAGTGTTCTAGTCTCATCAAAGTTCAGTCTCTCTGCTGCAGATGAGAAATAGTAGCATTTGTCTCTGAAGTTCCTCCACTGTAGTGGACAACCTGGCAAAAACAAAAAAGAACATTTCTTTTGTTTACATGAGATTTTTATTTTCTATATTCCGAGTAAAAATTAACTGAAGTTAACTGAACTTTGATTATATTTTTCCTTCACTAAGCTCATTCATGAAGCTAAACACTCAAAGATTTTTTCTCAGAGAGTAAACAAGTGGAAATTAATTTAGCATCTAAGTATCGACTTGGCATGCTAATTCAGTTGCATTGGAAGTGAGAGTGAGGTAATGGTAAGAACATTTACATCACTTTTACAATAATGCTAGTTTCAGGAGAATTGTGACTGAAGTGCATCTCTTACAATGTAAGTTGGTCTAATGAAGACCTCCTGACTTTTTACTAATACCATTTCTACTCTTACCAGGCACTTGAGTAGGTTCCGGTGCCTTGACTTGCTGTGGTCCAACTGGTCCTACTGGTCCTACTGGTACTACTGGTAACCCAGGTAGGCCGGGAAGTCCAGGTGGCCCAGGAGGGCCAATCGGGCCCACTGGCCCACGCGGACCTTCAGCACCCTCAGCCCCAGCTGGTCCTCGAGGTCCCTGTGGTCCTTGTGCCCCCTGGGGGCCTGGCTGTCCATCTCTACCTGGCAGACCAGGTGAGCCTGGCTCGCCCTTTTCTCCAGGTGGTCCAACACGACCTCCTGACCCCCTGGAACCCTTGGGTCCAGGCGATCCCCTGGATCCAGCTGACCCTTTGAGTCCTGGTACACCTGGTAATCCTGGGGGACCTCTTTCTCCTCTTACGCCAGACGGCCCTGTTATTCCCTTGTCCCCAGGGTCACCTTTCGGACCCTGCTTTCCTACCGGACCTTGAGGTCCTTTGTCACCCCGGGGGCCCCTTGGTCCTGGAGGGCCTGAAATAAGCAAAAATGGATGTTTAATGGAAATCAGTGTGCACAGTGGCTGAATCCTGTATCTTATATTTGCATAGATAGATACTCTAGACAAGCCTCTGGTTCCTCACCTTGAAGAATGGTGAAGTTAGTGATGAGCTGTGAGTGCTTGGTGTCAACCAGCTTCATCTCCTCCATGACTAAGGAGAGGCTGCTAACCTCCTTGTCCAGCCTGGCCGCCAGATCGTCCTGCTGTGCTCTGAGCTCAGCCCCATCGGCCCGGGCCTCGGCCAGACTGCTGTTCAACCCTAGCAGCAGGTCTGAGTGGCGCGTCACCATCTCCGTGCAGGACCTCAGCCCATTCAGGTCAGTACTAATGGCTCTGAGCAGCTGTGTGGTGAAGCTAACGTTACCAGTCACACGGTCCATATCGCTCTCGTGACTGTCCAGGCGAGTCTCCAGCCTGTCAAACTTGGCTGAGGTGATGTTGTCGTGGTCCCGCTGGCGGTCCATGAGCTCCCGTAAGCTCTGATCATGACCCTCGGTTACAGACGAAGCATTCTGTACCTGCTCTGACAAGCTGTTCAGCTGAGAGCCCATGTCATCCAGCGCCTCGCTGTTGGATCGGACGAGGGCAGAGTTATTAGCAGCGAGAGCCTGGAGGTTCTGCACCTTCTCCCTCAGCCAGTCGGCATCAGCTCTGGTCTGGCGTGCCGTTTGCTGCAGGCCCTGGTAGTCGTTCTTTAGCTTCTGCACAGCCTGGCTGGTGTCCTCCACCGACCTCTGCAGTATGCCAATGAGGTTCCTCTGCTGTGCCTGAGTCAGATTCAGGGCGTTTATGGTCACAGTGACTCGGCTCTGCTCCGTGGTCTGAACCTGCAGCCCCGTGTGCAGACGCTCTGTGTCTGCTTTCAGCCCATTGATCAGGGCGCTGTACATGGTCAGCGTGCTGTTCACACTGCGAATCGTGTTGACGTTGCTGTCCAGCAGACCCCGCAGGGTGATATGGCCGTTGTGCACGTCCTCGCCCACTTCACGCAGTTCGTCCAGAGCTGCCTGGTTAGTAGTCGCTCTAAGAGCAATGTCATTCACCTGTCGCTGCAACATCTGAATTTCTGACTTAAAGGTCATTAATTCACTGGTGGCATTTTCGTTTTTCTCACCTGTTTGGTCATCTGAATGAGAGAGGAATTAAAGCATATTTTATTATCATATCAGCACTTTCATCCTTTACAAATATGCAAAACACTGGTGTCATGTAGACAGATAAAACTTGCCAAGTTTCTTTAGGTCTGTCTCCACAGCTTCAATCTTCCCTCCATAATTCTCCATGCCTTCTGTTACATTGTCCATCCTTTCCACCACTGGGGAAAACATGCAATTTGAGTCCAAATACTTGGAGAATAAAACAGGAACAAGTGTTCATGACAAAATCAAAAGAATTTTTGGATAATGTAGACTCTATGTTGAGCAGGTCTGATATGAACTCCTTGTACACACACCTCTACACACGCACATACATACACACACACACACACACACACACACACACACACACACACACACAGGAAATAGACAACACTTAATTTCCTCAGGAATGCAGAGTGGGTCCTGAGGGGTCTGTGACTGTCTGCGTGTCTCCTGAGCCCACAGTGGTGATTCCCGCCAGTCTTGCTGGCACCACTGCTGCTTTATATGCATTTTTCTGCCAACATGGAAGCCATACCTCAAAGCCATCTATGGGATGGAATGCAACTATAGCTCTTAGGGCAATTCTGCTGACAGCAGCCCTATTTTTTATGGATTGCAGCTGTGATATCTAAGGCAAGATTTAAAGAAACTCTGACACTGTGCATCAAGACAAATGTTCTTTTGTGTTGTAAAGGAATTAGCAGTAATGCCACAACATGAACACTAGATGGTGCTAGAACTGTTGAATTTCTTATTTTGATTCTAAGATTAGCATGCCAGTACACTGGGTTCTATTAACTTGAAGACTCGCGACTAAAAATAGCTCCTTAGGCTAGTACTACACCACACATTCCAAGTGTCCTATCATGCCTTGACATAGTATCTTAAGTACAATCATACTTTATACAACACTGCGTAGAGCCTGAAAAGATGTTAAACAGTCTGATTTATTGTCATGTGAATTTCCTGTTACCCCACTCATTTTTAAATTTAAATGAGTGTTTTGGGAAATACAGACGAGGCTTACAAACATTCATGCACGGCTCCAAGTGTTTTTGTTCTGAACAGTACTTGTGTAACCAAACACAAAACAATAACATGCACTGAGAAGAAACATAACACTGAGGTCCATTTCAAAGACTGGATGCTCAGCCTCACCCCAGGGAAGAGACAGTGGGGGGCCTCTCTCTCTCTTTCTCTCTCTCTCTCTTTCTCTCTCTTTCTCTCTCTCGCTCTCTCTCTCTCTCTCTCTCTCTCTCTCTCTCTCCTCTCTGTTTCTCTCTTCTCCTCCTCTCTTTCTATCAGTATTACAACACTGAATAATAAGGGGTAAGTGCTATTTTAAAGTTGAGCTGAGTACCAAACCAGGTCAGTGATGGCTATCCAGCTCAGGATCTAGTGACACTATTGCAATCATAACCGATTAGCAAGCACATATGGCCTTCATGCCAATTATTGCTGTATATGCACACCATGAGATAATAGTTCAGTCATTACACATATATTGCTAATGAGACATCCCAAATGTAAAACTGAGTGTGCTTACTACAGTTCTTCTAAAGCAGAGGGTATCAAGGGTGATAGTGATCACTTGAAAAACCCTGTCTCAATCCTCAGTTGGAGAGAGCAGGGCCATATTTAACCATCAGATCGCATTAAAAAACAGATAACACAAAATGACTTGGACTGATGTCCCATTTGTCAGTCAACCTGTGGTTCATGGGGACAACAAATTGCTGCCAAGGCATAAAATCCGCACTTCAACGGGTTTGCCAGGCAGAGCTCTGTTTGACTGGGTCATCTGGTAGAAATTAGGGCCTTCGGAAAACCACTGCAAACATGTGTGTTGGATTTAAATCAAGGACATAATGTGTATGGTGAAGCGTCGCTCAGAGCCCAGTACTGATCATCTGATCATCGCTATGCAAAATCACATGGATTGAGAGACAGAGGGAGACCTAGGTCGGAATGTTAAGTGATACTTCACATCATGGACTGTGTTTGTGTGTGTGCTTTTCCCACCTCAAAATGTGATCTGGAAGCAGTTCAGATTCAGACGCTATTGACTTTCTTTTAAATTATTAAATTTGGAACACATGCTTTTGCACATTATGCAGTTGCTATACAGACTGTATAACCAGCGACACACTGCAGTGCATGTGTTGTGGAGGAACCCATACTAATGTGCAAAGTGGATGTTGCATGCAAACTTTTAGAGTTAAAACCTAACCTATTATAAAGTATATACAAAGGTCTGAAGCATTCTGAATTTTAAAAGCCATTTATACAACCTGACTATACAAACACTGTAACAAACAAAAGCCAACAAGTCTTAGCCATTTTCAGACCTTTTGTAAGATAAACTACTGGGATCTTCAAACTGAAGAGCACCAGATGGATTTTTTTATGACCTCTATCCAGGCAGCAGTCCTGTTTTTTCTGTTTTGCCTATAATCTACGGTGCTTACTGTAGAGACAATGCTATCACACATTTCCTGTCTCTGCATTAAGAATGTAGGCTGTCCTGGCTCAAACACACACAGAGATGAGTGGGTGGACATCCGAAGTTAAGAATGCACTTGTGCTGACAGACTGCAGTTCAGCTCCTGATACACATCAGCTGGCTGGAGGACACATACAGAACACACTCTCCCTCTCTTATCAAAACGTAACATTTCATGAATCACTGGAATGTTTTTCACCATGGCCTCTTGCTTACATTCTGCTTTTTGCTGATTTTCGACAAGCTGATAATGTGCGGAGGGAGGATGGAAGAAGAGAAAAAGAAAAGGAAAACAGATGGATGAGGTTATCTTTTCTTACCTTTGTATCCGAGCACTGCTACAGCAATGGTAAGCAGAGCACACAGCACATATAACAGAGCAATCGCTGCCCTTAGGGCCCAGTCATTCTTACATTTAGTGCATTCAGTTCCTTCCTGGATTCCTAAAACAAAACGACACAAAGGCATATGCATTAGGGGACAGGGTCTAGTCGTTACCATCTTATGCTGAATCTCAGCCACCATCACTGACATTACAACCTGCTGAAAATGCAACAGAAAGAGGCTTTGAATAAATTACCAACTTCACCACTGGACCAAACTAAAAGGAGGTTTGTTTTGAGTAGCCTTCACTTGTCCCTTGTGATACAGATTCATGTTTCCAGTAAAGGGCTGATTTGCTTAGTTAGGACTATGTCTATTCCGTGAAGGAATTTATGTGGTGATGATGACAGAGTGAGTTAAAATTCACTTGTGACTACAGCACACCTAGCTGACCTTAGCCTATTCCATTCCAAAATGTACTGTGATGCACAACAGGACAAAAAATCATGGAAAATGGGTTTTGTGAGGACAAGAAAAAACCTAACATGGTCCTGGGTGCTGACATTTTGTTCCGGGTCAGGACTGAAATGTCTTTCAGCTGAATCCAATGATGTCCATCCAGCAGTGAGCAATAGTGTACCCCATGGCTCTGTGGGTAATTTGGTTAGGGTTTGGTAAATAAACGCAGCCAGACCACACTATCTCTCTGAGCAAGAGCCAGACATTCCACAGCTGGGATCACATCCTCACATGACTTCCTTGTACCTAACTTTATCAGGCTGCAGGGAGTTTATCACCAGATGGCCATAGTGTCAGCCATGGCATCCAGCATGGCGCAAATGAAAGCCACAGGACAGATGGAGGGGTGTGGGGACTTGGAGAGGGCGGGGGGTGTGGGTCGAAGGGGACAGGTCATAAGGAGAGCCCCATCTTGGCCCCACACATCTGTGTAAACACTGTGGTCAAGTCGGCTCAAAGAGCACAGCCGTAGCCCCGGATGTGGAACATGTGGACCCCCCTGGCTGGCAATGGGCAGTCAGCAGTCCTATTTCCACAGACTTATATTCAGTATAGTGAACAGCTATGTAGGGTGGGGGTGGTGTTGGGGGAGAGGGGGTGGAGGGTGTACTTCAAAGTGCCCCATCCCCCTCTTCCAACCCCAAACCACTGTGTTCTCCATATACCAACTATACCAACTTTATACTATAAGCCAAATACACACAAACAGCACAGGCCCTCCAGTTAAAAAGGTATGCGCACGTTGAGTACACTGTGCTTTCATCTATCCTAAAAGCAGAGACGACATAGGGGGGATATCTAGGCACTAAAAACCAAAATCATCCACTTTCATTATCAGCAAATTGTCAGACTGACTTGTGTTTAGTTCACTTTCAGTTGATGCACATACATCTTTTACTCTATGTTTTTCTGGCTAAATCCATATGTCACTTGAGTTTTTTAATTAAATGTGATAATTTATATCATCTGCATCTTTTGTACCTTATCTCCTTCAACATAGTGGAGATAAAAAACTGCACAACACATGCTTTCTTGCCAGCTGAAAAAATACTTTTAGCAAAATCCATTTAGCAAAAGGAAGCTATCTGCACACATGCCCAGGAAATACGGTTAAGTAAAACTAAAAAGACAAAAATTCTCTACAACTCTACGTATGATATAAATGTTCTGTATGTTAGTTAAGCTGTCAGCCTTTACACTGGTAACCAAATGCAAAGAGATCTCACTCTTTATGTGTGATATTAAGGGAAAAAAATACACTGACACACACATGCACGCACACATATTTCATGGCCTTCGCAAACTGAACAAAGCCTGCATAGAGACCAGCATCTGGGCTCCTGCCGTGGATGGTCATACCTCAACCTTTTACAATGAGGCATGGAGTTCAACAACGGAGAGAGTGGCCTGTGGCCAGGGTGTCCCAGTCAACCAGCTTGCAGTGGCTGGGCTCGGGCCAGGAAGTTCCCAGCGAGTAAATAAACAGGCCCAGAGCCTCCAGTGAGCTGAGTTATGGTGAAACACGACTCTGAATCACTGTCGCATGACTGCACAAAAATAAAAACAGAACTGACAGAGAGTGAGTAAAGTTTTGGAACCGGATAATGGAAGGATTTTTGGGAAAGTATCTGCTTGTGATCAAGACAGTACTAATAATATTTGTTTGTGTGTGTGTGAGTGCGTGTGTGTGTGTGAGTGTATGTGTTTGTGTTTGTGTTGGTGAGTGGGTGGGTGGTATGTGCAACCGGGGGAATTGTATTGTGTCAGAATGTTTCAACATCGCCTGATGTGGGGTGGTATTTTGAGATGAGGTATAGGGGGGAAAGAGGGGGAAGGAGGTAGAGAGAAGGAGAGAGAAAGAGAAAAATCTGCTTGGTTCGTGGGAGGAATGGAGTGGGGATGGGTGAGTGGGTGAACAGCCAGGGGGAGTGCAGCTCAGCAGAGGCCAACACCGATGCCTGTAAAACAGCTGTGTTTCATTTGGAGCTCAGGAAGTCGGTCAAAGAAAATTCCTGTACTTCTCCTCCATGCTTTTTCTCCGTCCTCGTCTCTTCATGTACCTGGAATAAGACCCTTGCTTGCCTGCCCAGTTGTTCAAACTGCTGGCGGTGGAACTTTCCATGGCAACAAAGGGACAGTTTTTGCACGTACGAAAGCCTTGATGACTTCTAGAGAGTGTATCTGAACCCCACACAGGAGGAAAGTGTAGTGCACTTCACAAATCTGACAAACTGAACAAATAGACACACAGCCACAGAAGACAGAAAAGCTGCGAATGTAATCCCTGTTTACAACTTTTTGGAAATTAGTCACAGATCCGTGACCACCTCAGATTACACTGTAAAGGTTTCAATTACATAAGCAGCTCTGGCAGCACTGCCACAGTATATGACTTCTTGCTAAAACCCTCAACAGAAAAATATCTCCACTGGGGCCAAACAAAGGAAGAGTGTGATGGGTTCAATTAAGCAACATTTATGAGACAGGTATAAATACATTTTAACTTTACAGTCAGTGGAGAGTAATGAGATGACTTAAAGGATGATCTGACACAGACTATGCAGAAGGTAAACAATGGGTATGTCTGAACAGTGGTGCAAGATAAACTAGAAAAAATGAAACATCCCCCTTGGCATCTGGGGCCCAAAGATATTACTCAGGACAGTCCAGCAGCGTTTAGAGACAGCATCAGCACAAATCAGCAGAAGAGCCTTTCATGAGCCGGGTTGCTTAGTAACAACAGGACCTTTTCACCCTCTCATGTTGAACAGAACACTAACCCTCTCCCCAGGGAGCTCTCTCAGCACAGTGAAATTAAACAGGACACATCTACTGCCAAAACATTCATTCAGTCGCACCTCGGCATCAACCACACTTGTATGAAACATTCAATCGCCTCATGGAACAAAACTGTTATTGCATGACAACATGCAGAATGGACACATCCATTAAGCCTCCCCTCTCAGGGTTCACCCTTATGGGCCCAATCAGGCCAGGCCATTAACAATGTCTCATAGGAATGTTAACAAGTAAACACTCCCAAAGGGGTAGACAATCCACAGAGGCAAACTGCCGTGTTACAACGTTCCTTAAAAAATCCTGTCTGCAAAACTGCTGAGCATGAGTAGCATGCAAGGCTAACATTTTTTTCAGATGGTTACAGGTTTATGACACTTTAACTAGGCACGATCCCTGGCCCATCTGGTACTTATTAAAGACGGAAAAAAATCAAAGGGTGAATGAGAACATTTGATACATCACCCCCTATGCCAGGCATGCAAGAACAAACATCTAAAATGTCAGCTCGTTTTACAATTTGGATTCTGGGGGAATGCTTTGGTTAATGGGGCCTTTGTAGAATTGACTTCCTCAGCATGCAGAAAAAACAGAGATTGCAGAAATGGGGGTAGGGGGGTCGCTGTTGCTTGAAGAACTAATAATGCGCGTGACCTTGCGTCTAGTCAGACGACTTCACCCTGTTGTAGCCCTGTTTCTTGCATGCTGTGCATCCTCTCCCATAGAGGCCCTGAGCTATTTCAGAAGCTGAGTAAGCTGAATAGTTGTGGTAACATGGAAAGATATGAAAATGCACAATGACTTAGCATGTGTGCCTAACCACTACAGAACACCGTTATAAATTTAGCAAAAGATCAAGCTAGGATAAGTTACAAATCAATACAACAACACAAACTTATGCTTCTGTAATCTCAGAAATGAACTCCTCCAAAGAGCAAGGTCATTATTTTTTAGGAATGTCTCAGCCACAAACACATACCACATCAAAGCAAAGACAGGCATTAAGTTTGAAAAAAAAACAGTACCTTTTGTTTTCAGCATTTAAACTACAAACAATGCCAAACAACGTTTCCTATTGATTTAAACAAACCCGATGTGTGACCGTGTCAGACCTCCACTACCCAATCAGTAATAGCCTGCAACTATTCCTGGTGACATCAGTCAGAGGGGGAAAATAAAAACCTCTCGTCTCTCATGAGTTAAGCAAGAGGCAATAAGCCCCTACCAGGGACCCTGGCACGGCTGCTGGCCCGAGTGTGGCCTGTTTTAGGCTTCAATTGTTTCATGATGTGATTGAGAAGGCAATGTGCCGACCAAAAAAAGCAAGAAGCTTTGTGAGGAATCTTTCTGAATGAATCACACTGCTAAAAGTTCCTGGGTTCACAAAAGGCAATCCTCAGCTAAACCGCAACAGCACAATGACAGTAGAAAGAGTCTTTGTTCATCTGGACTGGGATAAATGCTTTCAATGTCAAGTATTCAGGCGTGATGACTCTTCAAAAGTGACTGAGGCCCTGAATGACTCTTGGTGTCAGATATAACCATTTGGACAGACAGGGAGGCCACATATTACGAGCAGCAGTGGGGATGACTGTGTCTCTCTGGGATCCATCTGCCTTGTGTTATCTTAAGACAGAAAACACCAAATGGATCATTTGTCTAAGTCTAAAGGGAAAAACACACCACACACACACACACACACACACACACACACACACAAGAGTAAAGGAGAGAAAGAGAGAGAGGATGATTGGACAGAGAGTGGCAAGCTACCAGCAGCTACTAAAGGATGCTTGCTTTTGTGTTGCTATGACTGCAGAAGGGAAACTATACACAAAGTTGCACAAACATGTCACTTCGACAAGAGGCCAAGTGAAGCAAGGTCATTGATGAGATACACACAGAAACGTATAAGGATTCACATAAACAAGATGCTGTTATGCATTGCTATGTACATGCATTCCATGTGCTTGCAACTTCACACGGAACTTACACAAACAGTTTCATGTGGAGTGGGCCTCCCAGTAAGCTCTTGATGAAGATCACTAGCAAACACACACTATTAGCAATTACACAATCAACATTCCCAGTTAATTCCAAACAAAACTTGAGAACCAAAAAAAATGCACTCTCCGTTTCACGCAGAACACTGTGTTCACAACACGCTCCATCACAACACACAGTCACTGAAAGTTGTCCCACAAGCACCTGCATCAACAGAGACAGACGAGCACAGTGGGTCCTGACAGTGGGTTGCATGAAAACACACAGACACATACAGACACATAAACATGCATGCACCTACACATACAAACAAATGTGTTTGCACAAAAGTGCATGTAAGCACACACACACGCACAGCACGTGCAGCTACATGACGCTGTTATCTAGCACTTATGTCACACTGAAGCACTACCAGTCTTTGGCAAACTGATGTGCTTGAACGCGCTTCGAGTGCATGACTGATAAGTGCTTGAACACAGCCCAGGCTTAAGAGACTTGTAGCAGTGGTGTTGAGTAATCACGTCACCCCAACATGTCGTCATCTCTTTGGCTTGGGTTAAGAGAGAGAGAGAGAGGCAGAGAGAGAGAGAGGGAGAGAGGGAGGGAGAGTAGAGCAGCTTAGGCTCTCATTAGCACCAGTCTGGAAGCCAAGTGCGGACCCAGAGACTGTTCTATGGTCTCTCGTGATGCTTCCATCACTGCTGTAGACCTCGTTGGCTCCAGGAAGGAAGAGCGGGAAGCAACTGCAGGGAGATGCCACGATTCAGGGGCACCTCGGCACTTGATTGCTGCGAGAAGCGAGAGCCAAGAGCCAGCCATTAGTCTGCTGTGAGGGCCCAAGTGAACAGCTTGGCAGCAACGCCATGCTGTTTCCCAGCCCACTCCCCCAGGCCAGTGTTCTTATTCCTACTGAGCACAGGGAGGGCTCAGTAGGGAGAGTTTGCTCGGTGAGAAATCCTCTGCGTGCCACCATCATTCACGTTCCATGCGCTGCAAACAACAGCGTGCGGGGCCATAAACTAATTTTATTGGCCTGTAGGAAAGAGAGCCAGCAGTGGCTCCTCCCCGGCGTGTTTCAGAGCTGGCATGTATGGAGTGAGGTCATTTCCAGGAAAGCAGGAACACATGCCTGCCCCCCCTGCATCCTCTAACACACACACACGCACATGCACACGCACGCACACACACACACACACACACACACACACACACACACACACACACACACACACACACACGAGGCCAGAGTACCGTGCACTGGTTAGCCAATCAGGCCAATGGTACACACCCAGGTGTAATCACACAGGTTCTACTCGGATGACTAAATACCTGATCCAGGAATGCACCTCTTACTTTAGCTGGACTGAACACAGGTCAGCCAACACCTGGTCTACTTCCAGATGTCACTTGGTTGCTCCTACATTAACAGTTTCATCATGATAATAAGGTTACACTTAATTAAAAAATAATATTTCAACTAACACAGAGTTAGAAAACAACTCGTCTAATTACCCATCTAACAGGGAACACACTTGGAAAGAAAACAGCTTAGTTTTGAGCAGTTTAATCACTACTGGCTTTAATTACTGTTTGTGACTGGGAGACAAACAAAACTAAGTGTTTGTTAAATAAGCTTGCTCTGAAACCTCAGTGCTAGGTGTAAACCATGTTCTCTGTCAGTGGATAGCCATGCCATCAGTATCTTTGTTGAGTCATTGCTTGAAAAACAGACACTCCATCAGGCAGGATGCACTGATCCATTTTTCACATCTGGTTCCACAGCCCACAGCTTGGCTTGGCCTGGCTAGGAACACAAACGGGTTAGGGCTGTTACAGTAAGAGCACTGGAGCAGCTTACTATGACTCATTTTTAATTTGATCGACTTTCATGTCCCCCGACCCCCCACCAACACCACCACCAAACACAAAAACAGAAAGAAAAAGAAAAAAAGAAAGCAAGAAAGAAGGAAAAAAACTGGCAAGGTTTGGGTTACCATGGCCACTGTTCTGAACAAAATTTGTTTAATTTGTCTCAAGTTTGGTGTGGTGCAGAGGGGAGGATTTGCCCTAAGCTGCAGCAGGGCCTATCCTTGTCTGCATATAAACACTGAGGGAGACAAACACCATGGTGGCGGCAAGATTACCAAAATGAATGTTGTTTTTAAACTGAGTCAAACTGAGACAGCAATGCCACAACAGCAAACCAAAAAAGCAGCTGCGGAATATAAAACATTTTACAGGGACAAAAAAATAGAAGCGCATATGTTCCTGTTCCACAATACATTGTTGACATCCAAGGCTCAAAACCACCAATACTGTTTGGAGTCCTTGAGCCCTTTTGCTGGCTAGTGCCTGCCAGTGTTTGGTCCAGCTGCTGCAGGCAAGAGCAAGGCTTTGGTGCGGCTAGTGGAGCCTCAGCTGGTGGGTGGCCCACCGCAGAGGCCGGGTTCCGACTCAGCAATCAACAGCCATCTCGCCGGAGGTCTGTCTTTAAGGAAAGATGGAGAAATGGAAGAAGATGGAGAGAGAGAGAGAAATAGACAGAGAGAGAGAGCAAAATAGACAGAGAGAGAGAGTGAAATAGAGAGAGAGAGAGAGAGAGAGGACAAGAGAGATAGAGAGAGCAACATGGAGAAAGGGGGAGAGTGAGAGTAAAGGAACAAAACAGAGAGAGAGAGACAGAGAGCGGGTAAGAGAGAGGGTGAGAGAGAGAGAGCAAGATGGAGAAAGGGGGAGAGTGAGAGTAAAGGAACAAAACAGAGAGAGAGAGACAGAGAGCGGGTAAGAGAGAGGGTGAGAGAGAGAGAGCAAGATGGAGAAAGGGGGAGAGTGAGAGTAAAGGAACTAAAAAGAGAGAGAGGGAAAGAGAGAGAGAGTGAGGGAGAGCACAAGATGGAGACAGAGGGAGAGTGAGAGTAAAGGAAAGAGAGGGAAAGAGAGAGGTGGAAGAGGCCCACCCTGACAAAAACCAGAGCCACCAGAGAGCACTCATAGGCATCATCACCTCACGCAGCCAATAAAACCACAGAGCTTGGCCTCTCTCTTTCCCTCTCTCTCTGACAAACAGAAAGACAGACAGACAGACAGGCCTCAAAACCAAGTGCTTGGCAGAAGCCTGCTGTGCTAATCTGCCAGTGTTGTGCCCACGTCCAGCTCAATTTACAAATACCACCAATAGTTTAATGTATCATTACAAGCGCAGCCACAACAGGTGATCCAAAACCCTTTGGCCAGCTCAGTGATTGCTGTAGCAATAAAGACAGGACTGATCTCAGGCTTTACTATGAATGCATGCAAATATGGACGCCGAGAATTGCATGAAACCAATCATTGCAGCTTACACCTGATTATTTATTCCCATTACTCTCACATATGGTTTCCAGGGATTTGATGTCTGGGTGTCAATGCATATCAAATTAAGGTGATGAAGACAATGACCAGGGTTAGGGTAGTCTGCTGTATGTCTAGGCATGCGAAAGGACCAAAAGATGAAATGCTGGTGGTATGCACACTGTGTAGATCATCCAAAAGCTGAGCAAACAAACCATAAGTGTGGTCTAATTATTCTCGGCACTCTTGCAACTCCATTAATGTACTTCTCTTTCAATAGCAGAAAAAGAACAAAACAAAACAAAACACGACCAAGAAAAATACTGCAAGGCCTCCTGACTGGCAGCCAAAATAATCAAAGCTCCAGAAACAAAGGCACGGTGCCTCTGTGCTGGCCAGCTCCGAAAATGTGATCGCCAGCAGGGGCTTTGAATCAGAGCAGCGCGCAGGGGGAAGAAAAAATACATATACGTATCTTTCTTTTTCTCCTTTTTTTCAGCACAGGAAGCTGAGAGTTGATTTTGGACGTCTTGTGTGCCAAAAGACTTTCATTAATATATCAGACACAGTGCAGCACTTTCGGGGCAGCCTTTTATTGGTGCAGCCGAAAGAGAAAGAGGCCTGGCTCCATCACTAACGTGTGTGTTGTTTTTGAACAGGGGCCAAATCCTGCTGAGCAGGAGAGGTGCTCAGGACATCCATCATGCGAGCGAGACACCCTATCGCATGACGCCTTGTTACAGGGGTGATGTTTGTGGGTGAGAGCATCCCCTTGGGGGGGTGGTCTGGGGTGGAGCGTGGGGGGAGGCGGGGGGCCATGCACTGTGTAGAAGCGGGTCAACGAAACACTGTCTTGACCCATGCTGCTGAGACGCGGCAGGCCGGTGGTGGCCTGGGTAATTCTCGGTAGACATACTGGGTTACAGATGGGGGGCACTTTATGGCCTGTATTTCTACTCGTCCGACATGAGCTTAATGTGAGATGTTTAGTGACGTTTGGGTTGCCTTTGATGCATTACGACCACCTACCCGCGTAACTGATCCCTCTCCAGCCCTATCTGCAGTGAGGCCTTAGAGCCGCTCTCTCTGGTCAAGTGTCCAGATGTTACAGAGTCGGCATCGGCACGCACTGCCAGGCCTGTAGCATTTTAGCCGGCATACTTTTCGATCTTCCAGAAAGCCCTCAGCTATTAGCGTGAAGCCCCACGTCAGCCAGGATCCAAACATCTGTTTGTTGGTGCTAATATTCGTTTCCCTTTTTTCCTGAGTCTCCCGTCATTGGCTCAAATGGGCTTTTAAAGACTCAAATTCCACCGGCTTGACCCGGGAATGACCCTGGCCATTCCCCTCTGACACCCTCCCCAGAATCTTCATGGTCTGCTCAGCGAACCTCCTGCTGGGATGCTGTGATTTGTGCCCTGGCTGGACCGGGATCTGCGTTCATAAAGAACACCCTGTCCTCTCGCAGACCCGTCAGTACCATTCTCCTGATCATTAAGACAGATGGCCCAGATAAGGCCAAAGAGCTCTTTAGATGGAGAGAGAGCTTAACCTGGGGGACATGGTGGCATTTGAGATAAACGAATGTTCTGTTCATGTTCTCCCTCTCTCTCTCTCTCTCTCTCTCTCTCTCTCTCTCTCCCTCTCTCTCTCTCTCTCTCTCTCCCTCCCTCTCTCTCTCTCTCCCTCTCTCTCTCTCTCTCTCTCCCTTTCTTTGCTTGTTATTCCTCCTTACTATGTATCTCTCTCACTCTTCAACCCCACTCTCCCTCCTCCCCTTCTTAATCTATCTTCTCATGTATCCTCTCCATATTGAAAACAAAAGCATGTAATATTTCATGGGGTGAGGGGATGGGAGGGTACAATAAGCAAGCCTTCAGCAAACATTCTCCTCTAGTAATAAACTTGTTTCAAATTAAAACCACTTGCTGTTTATCTAAAAGGCAGCCATGGAGAATGAAAACTGCCCTGCACATCTCCGCTGACAAATCCTGGCACAATTAAAATGGCAAAGCAGTGCAAAACATGTCTACTCCTTTCTGGGTACCTTCCTTGGATAACACCTTCCACCCTCACCCTTTTGTTCGCTAATCAATTTATAATAATAATTTTCCAATCAAACTTGCCGAGTCCGCCAGGGCCAAACCGTGTAAAGGTACACCCTGTTCCAGCGCCCAACCACAAAATCCACTTGCCTTCCCTCTCAGCGCCAGCTGCAGTGGTGAGACTCTAAACTCTGAGAACACTGTGAAATCTGGAAAACTAAAAGAGCTGACTAGAATGACAGGTCTGTCCAGAGCTCCCTTGATTTTTTCGAGTTGTGTTTTTGTTTTCATTTTTTTTTTTTTTGAGTAGGACAGGATTTGAATTTTTCCACTCCACTTTCTCATAGCCCTGCACAACAACATGAGCGTGGTGAGGGGGAGGTACTGCAGAGGTGCTATGGGACACCTTGTTTCCACTGGCAGGGTACCCACCCTTCGGGCAGACACCCCTCGCCTTACCACTTCCTCTCCGCAGCCTCCGAGCTGACTCAGCTGCTCCTATGAGATCTGTCCTCTCAGGAGACCAGGCCCTCCCTTCTTCCCTTAAACTTCATGCGCTTAAACTCAGCTCTACCTCCACTTGTAGAAAACAGACCAGCAGCTTTCCCTGAATGGTAGCGATGTTATCGTCTGAGGAACAGGGAACACCTATTACAGGGCGGATGCACAGCCAGGTTGAAGAATTCCCTATGACGTTTTTTTTTGTTATTTTGTGTTATTTTTACCATGTGTTAGGGCATCAGTAAAAATAAAGAGTGAATGAGGCATAGCTGGATGTGCTCTCCATGTAAAAGGCAGGGTATATATGGTCACAAGACCAGCTAACGGGATTTGAAAGGTGCTTGCAAGACAGATGTTTCTAGGCATACTGCCGTAATAGCTGCTGCTGTGTCCTAGGTGCCAGACATACCAATAGGTCTTCGTTTTGCGAAGAGGTTCTAAGTGGTGACCTCTGCTCTGGCAGTGTGATTTGTACCAGTGCACATTCCACCTGTGAGACTTAACTGTGATCAGGGTTGACATAAATGAGCACAACTCTGTGACTGCCTTTTCAGAAATAAAATAATGATAAAATAAAAAATGTTAAAGCGCCATGCAGGGTTATACTAAAGAAAGAATTCAATTCTAGGAAAACTGCACAGCTAGAAGGGGCCTGAACCCTGTTCAGCAGAGCACTTCAGCAGCCCATATGGAAAGAAAAAAACATGGAGCCAGAACAGACACATGTATTGTAATAAGCTGAGTTAAAACTTAAGCATAACCATGTGTTGCTTTCCTTTTTTGACTCAGCTGTTGATTTTGGTTTGGTGGTTTTAGGGCTCAGTCGAACAGAAAAACACTACAGAAAAGTACAGAAATGGCCACTATTGTTGTTCACTGACCAAGAATGTGAATGACAATGGCACAGTTACCCCAAGCTAATGGTTGGTCTATAGCAACCTCAAAACAACATTGTTATGGTCCTTTTTGAGTTTTCCCGAACAACTGAAGTATACTTCCACCATAACTATTGTTTACTTCTGTCATAGTAATTCATTCCACTTGGATACATTGGGATTATAAGGATATTATGCAGATGAAGGGAGAAACAAATTACCATTAGCATGTAAACAAATTACCATGGCTAAGCTAACACATTCTCCCCCAGAAAATGCACAAGTGGAGCACCTTCACTTTAACAAAAAAGAAAAGTGGCTACTGTCCAGGGCACAAAACTAAGCCAAATGGCCTGAACAAGTAATATAACTGAGCTGAGCCATAAACAGTTCTTTATTATTCAGCCTATAAAAAGGACCAATACACTTATATTGTTTGATAAAGAAATATTGGATATTTACATTTACCTCTGAAAAAACATTGTATTCTATAAAAGCAAACAAAGCATTGGATAAAGATTTATGGAATGCTTTGTGCTTCAAAAGCTGAACCCAAAGCAGGCTAGTTGACTGAAGGTACCCGCCCTGTAGCCTGTTTCCCTGGATCAGACTCTACAAATTTGTTAAATGCCATCTTTCCCAGAACCTGGATTCACCCAAACAATGATCTTTAACTAGCTGCAAGACAGAGCAGTGACTAATGAGATCAATAAGGGCATAAGCCTTCATTCAAACTTCGGCATGAAAACTGCAGCATTGGCTTGTTCAAGAAATGGAGTAAAGGCCTTTGAGTGTGTGTGTGTATGTGCGTGCGTGCGTGCGTGTGTGCATGCGTGTTTGCTAGCTTGCTTGTGTGCGTGCGTGTGTGTATGTGTGTGCGTGCACGTGTGTGTGTGTGTGCATAAGATCGCTGGCAAAAGAAGCACCTCGTACTCTTTGATGTACATTCAAGTTATAGGCGAGCACACATAACAGATAAATCTGTCAGTGCAGTAAACTCGTACTGCAGAATGCTAGAGGTGAACTCAAAACAAAGCAAGAGAAAATGTCAGAGCAAAATCCCTTTTTCATTTTTTGGCGCAGTCCCCTCCCTGATGATATTAGCATGTGCTCCTTTAAACAGCTGCAATGGCGGCCAGGACATGACCTCTTGTTACTTTTAGCCTGCTTTACCCTTTTGCCATAATAAATCTTTTGTTTTCCTTCTAACAAGTTCAATATGTTGTCATCAACAATGCTGCAGAAGTGGTCTTATGCTCACAGCCTGCTTAGTTGTTTACTCACCAAACCTCTTGTAGCCAAAGGACTGCACTTCCTCCTCATCTGCAAAGTCGTCTGCAAAAATGATGACAGTAACAGGCATGTTAGATAACTTAATAGCAAAAGGCATTTGGGAATGATAAGGCCTCTTTAAAATACTGAAAAATACAAGAGTAGTAAAAACTGCACTTATTCCATGCCAACTTCAAATGAAAGTTTAACAAGTACTCCAATGGTTCAACAAATTCTATGGATCGTTGTCCACAAATGTGCACATATGATAACACCTATAATACATTTTTAATTCAGGGCAAACCTATAGTTTTGTGAACAATTTCAAGAATAAGGAAGTGGAGATGGTAGGAAATCTATGGTGTCACATTACAATGTAATTTAGAGCTGTTCAAGTGCAAGGCTACTTTTCATAAATTGTTCTCAACCAGTGCCAGTAGTCTGGAACCTATCACACTATATGGTACAGGATGTTATTATTCAGAAGTCATAATTCTTTGTTTGTGCATGTGGTCACTTATAACAGCTCTGCAGATCAGAATAACACTAAGCAGAGTGGACACTGTCCCTCTGCAGGTTAACGAAACCACAGCATCACCACATCCTCTGCAGGAAAGGAAAGGCTGCCTGCTTTTTAGGACTCCATCTCTTGGCCCTCGCAGGCAGCCAATAGGCGCCTTTCATGTGGCTACTCTGCTCATGGGAAAGGACAGGGGTGACTTCAGGAGGTTTTATGTGTCATTGTCCATGGCCAGAGAAAATAAAGAAAGCACACATGCTTTTTGAGTTCCAGGCCAATGCAAGCCCCCTCCCCAAAACTAAACTGAGGAGGTACAAGAGACCAGAGAGAACCCCAACAGTGAGTGACCTCGGGTCTTGCTGTCCCACCAACTAGACAAGCTCTAAGATTCATCCCAACCAAAGAACAAACAGCAAGACTCTGAAAATGGAAATTGTAGGAGCTCCGTGGAGCTTGTAGAGATCCCATGCCAAGGAATGGAGGCCGAATATTAGTATTAGTCAGGCCTCTCCCCACCATTTGGCTCTCTTCTTGGAGTCTGTAATCTTCCCATCTTGATCTTTTGCAAAGAATGTGTACTTTAGAGGGTTCTTCAGGAAATTTCTAAACAAGGCACTCACACATAGGTCTCTTTTGTCATAGCAACCACTTAGATTTAGCAACAAGCCATGAACCCACAAAACCTGTGGTCTTTAGTGGCTTGGGGGGAGTGTGTGTGTGTGTGGGTGGGAGGTCAGGGGTGTCATAAAATTACAATCCTGTTGCTGACTTGTTATCATTCAAAACTCTCAAAATACTATGTGCTTGTCATTTGTTAGCCTATATTTTATCAGTTGAACAATAAATGTTCAGGTGAACACAAAGGCTGTTGCTGCCCTCCTAGGTAGGCTGCATGGTCCCCCACTCTTCTTAGCCTTGGGTCAGACAGGACATGTTATAAACTAATGCCTGTCCTGTGAAATACAAGAGTTTCACCAACAGCTTAAAATATCTCCAAATGTTTTTGTATCATGATCCTTCACAGACAAACTCTGCATTGTCATTTGAGAATCATTAAAATGTGGAATGCTGACTGAATAGTTCTCCATCTGAAACTAATTTTGGAAGTCCTATTTCAGAACCCATCCCCGGATGACAAATCACACGAGGGGGTTCTTTCTTTCTTAAGTTAGAAATTACTTCATCTTACAAGCATTTACAACCTTGTGTCTTTCTAGAACAGAATGTGCATTTTAATGTCCTGATTATCCTAGGGGATACAAGTGGATAGATTGATGGCTTTCGGTTCAGTAATTGCTGACAGCTAAACATGTTAAACCCCAGTACGTATCATGTCACAACGTATCTTTTTAAAAATTAGATATCATCACCAAAAAATATTACACTATTCTGTGTCTTGGTGTTCAGTCCATCCAATTAGGGTAAACAGATAAAATCATCAATTAAACATTACATTACATTACACTTAGCTGACGCTCTTATCCAGAGCGACTTACAGATATTTACAGGGTTTCAGTTACAGTTCCTAGAGCAGTGTGGGGTTAGATGCCTTCCTCAAGGGCATCTCAACCATGGGTAGGGCGGGATGTGAACCGGCAACCTTGCGACATATAGCTCACTATGTAACATTGTTCAATAAATCCTGTCAGAATATAATGTTTTCTGAGGACAAAAATAAAAAGTTCTCTAATATCGTAGTTTTCCACCAGATGGCAGCATAGTCCATACGTCTACCAACTTATGGAAGAACATACCAACAGCTGAATAAATGTGTTGTTAAATTACTCTTTTTTTTTCAAAATGGTAACATTCTTTCCGTTGATCTCACACAATAATATTTCCTTTAAAGCGATGTGAGTGTTGTTCGCTTATTTACAACCTACGAACGAGAAAGATTGTCTTAGCAAAAACAGCCTTCTTGGAATGCCACATGGAAATAATCGAATTCCACTGCCGTCTCATCTTCATGCATTGTGCTCTGGAGCTCACAGTTAACTCTTTTAAGTCCACACGTGGATGTTTGTATTTAGCGATAACATGCACGACTTAAGACTGAGGTCCAGGTTTAGGAAAATACATGAGAACGGTATCCGTGGACATCCTGTATTTTTGTGGCTTCAGATAATAATTGTCAGAAGCTCATATAACGCGAGACAACTTTCTATCGGCCAATTGTACCACAGACGAACTTCACTTGGAAATGTCATTGTCAGCATCTTCGAGGCGTCTTGCATCAGGCTTGAGAATACAGAGGAGCTTTTCTTTTAATTATATAATCCTGACTCAATATTTCCTTTGCATTCACTTCTTAGGCTTTTACCCTCTCCGAATAGGCTATGCAACTAACGGTATCCCGAAGAGTGAAGCATTTGAAATAATAAGCCTCTGCAGCTATACAGAACACCTGGATTTTTTTTCGGCGTGCTCAGTTTGAAAATATGCGTAGCTAATAGTCTACAACAATACCTAGCAGGGTTTGATAAAGTTTACAGGATATTACTGAGATTAAGAAATGCTCCATAAAAATGCAAATATATTATACGACGAATACAATATTGCAAAACAGAATTGCGATGAGAGTACATGAACCTAACTGCTTTATAAGTTTTCTTTCTACTTCTGTTCTTCCAATTGTCTTCGAACTCTCCATTAAGAATGCAAACAATTCCACAACCTTGTCCCCACGAGCGTTTAATTGTATCCAGATGTCACAGGAGTTGTAGCCTACCCATGTCTCGAGAGAAAGGAAAGAGAATACCACTGACATACCTATTGCAGCGAACTGAGTTTTAGCGCAGTTTCAGTCCAATTTTTAAAATGTAAGTAATACTGACAGATGTGTACACAACGTCAACACTTACCTTTCATCGTGGTTTACAGAGATGCACCGTTTCTGAGCGACACTTGGGTCCGTAGTCACATCTATTGCATAGCAATAGCATTGGCTCAAGAGTGACACAGAGCGCAGACACACTCTCAGACCACTGTCTCCTTGTTCATGCAGCGGCGCACCTTCCAGAATGTCCCAAAAACTTTGGAAAAAAACAGATGGATGCCCGCCACCCACCTGAATCATTCGCTTTCTGTGACCCCTCGAACTTGAAAAGGGGAGCCAGAAGAATAGGGCGTGAGTGGAAACCCACAAAGATATTATAACTAAACACTAAACTTCTGTTCTGATGGTGTGTGTACTCGCTCCCTTGAACGTTCGCATTCGCGCTCAAAAGAGCTGAAGTAAGGGTGTCTTGAGCGCAGTGCCTGCACACGGCGAGCGACCACAAAAACAGTTGAGATGGAAAAGGAAGTTGGGAGCCCGTAGGGTTTCAGGGAGACCACGTGTTTTCTTCATTTGTACAAAGCCTTGTCCCTGACTCATTGGAGTACCAGGTGAGGGCTATGACCTGGACAAGCCTACTGTATTGTCTGGTACTGCCACAAGGGAGAAAAAAAATATTTTATACAAACCACTGATACAGCATATAATTCATGTCAGTAACTTCTTATGGAGCGGTCCATATTTCAGTGTAAATCTTTTTCAGACATTGGAGATACTATGAAAGTTCAGGAATGAATACATCAACCCTTAAATCATGTATTCAAAAAATGCAGTTTCATTTAATGATACACTTGCACAGAACACAGAATTACCTTGCTCCAAAGGCAGATCTGTTTGAATTCTATGGGAAGTCTTCATGACAAATGTTAGGTGTTTTTCTAACATGTAACTATGTTGAACCGCAACAGTAAACACAACTTCTGCCAACTGTAAACAGCATATTCCTGGCTGTGGATTTAGCCAGAAGGCTCCCTTTGGTTTTGAATGCAACAGAGAACTTTGTTATCTTCCCGTCTCCTTCAGAAAATCTTCAAATGCTGCTCTGACCCTGTAAACCTTGTGAGCTTTTATATATACTTACATATAGGAGACACAACGTACAGAAACTTGCCATCATATAGATGCACATAAAAGACAGAAGTTACAGAAACTTGATGTTCCACAGGTCATGATGCTGTACCACACAAACCACACATACTAACTTATGTGTTACATAAAGTGTTTACACATATTTGACTTATGTGTGTCACATCACAAATGAGTTAACACTAAGGGCACACATGAGTTAACCCTAAGGGCACACAAATGCATATAATATTTCAGCCATGAATAGGATATACGTCTGTCATACTGATTTAGTGGAGAGGATGTGATGACTCCTGATGTAGTCTCTTTACTGACTGTGGCACAGGTATGCAGCCCAGAAGATAAGCCGGTTATAAAAAACAGGTGTGAATCGGGTTAGTTGTGCCAAACCAGACTGGGGTCTTGGCTGTTTCTGATTATAAGGCTGAGGCGACTATTTTCTGGGTCAAGGCTTTGAAAAAAGGGCAGATTTTAATGAGCTGTGGGTCACTAATAAGAAACTGAAGGGGAATGTGCACATTGCTGTCCAACCTCTACCAATGCTAAAAAAATATAATTACAATCATGTCACTCCTCTACATTTGCATTCTAGCCCACATCAGTGTATCATGAGGTCCACACACACATGTGCACAAATGGCAGTTATTGCACATTACCACATATGTAATTTATTTTGACAGAGATATCAAATTAGCATTCCTTCATCAATGTTTTCTTGCAAAATCTGGGAAGTAAATTGAGCAAACGAAAAGGGTTAAGTGATGAACAATGCTTTTCACAGAGTTTGAACAGGGTAGGAACGCTGACATATTTTTATGCCCACACACACTCAACATCTACAAAGTACAAACCATTAAAACCACAACGCTGTACATCTCAGTAATGCAAGCTGCACAGGACAATACATGACATGCATAAACAGCATAGAACAATGTTTTTTGTGTTTTTTTGGGGGGGGGGGGGGGGTTGATAAACAACATTGTGGTAATACGAATTCAGCATGCATGGTTTACTGACATCAACACAGAATCCTGCTCAACTTTCTTTCCCCTGTCACTTTGCAGTACACAGACCGTTAAAGCCATACAAGGACCTCCTGGTGCAAACCCATTTCACCTCAACTCACTTAGTGTATGACCCTTTCCCATGTCTCACCAGTGTGCATTAGAATGTGTACGACTGGACAGATGAGGGCCATGGTGATGCACTGATTCTGAGCAACACCACGGCCCACGGCCACATTTATGGCACAGCAATAAAATCAATTCTTTCCAGTCACCAAACTGCGCCATGTCAATCTCGGTGGTATTAGGATAAATGGGGCACTCCATGTCCAATTACACATGTAAACACACCCTATCAGGGTAATAAAAGCTTGCTTTAACCTAATGCCTGATGAAGTGTAGAGTTCATTAAGGCTATGTCTCCTTTATCTTCTTGTTATATCCCTTGAGGCCAGATGAGGCTGCCATTGCCTGTTAGACAAAGGAGATATAAATCTCTCACGGAAGCCATCTATCTCATAGCCATGTGGTGGTGTAACGCTAACGGGTGTGATATGGAGCGGTTTATTTTAAACAGACCTAAGATGCATTTGAGAATTAAATTCAGATCATAGCCAAGATAACACATCCAGTGATGGCAGTTTCATTTGGGCTACATCAATATACATCTGAATGCACATGGAAAACCAGCCGTTAATGCACAACAGCTGTGCAAAGTCTGTAACCTGTCAAGGTTAGTGTCTGAGGCTGAAGTATATAGGCAACTAGCAATTCCTGTGCACTTTATGTCTTTATACAGCTTTGAGTATACTCTTCCTAGACATTTGAGAAGCTTTCTTTGCCCTATTTAAGTGTACCCTTGTAACTACATACATAACATAATGGTCCAGTGGTCCAAAATCTCTTTCAATACTAAACTGTTGGTGTCAGGAGTATTTATGGTGTAAAGCAAAGCACATAAGGGAAATAGGAATTATTCTGAAATAAAATTCCCATGAGTACCTGAACATTGTTACAGTGGAATGTTAATATATGCACAATATTCACTTGCTGAACAAATGCGTGTTTGACAGTTGACTGTTGGATTAGCGGAGCAAATACGTTAATTGGATCACCGCTGGCGGTACACAGCATAAATAGAACACTCCAGGTAAAGACAACCAACACACTCAGTCACCACAGACCATTCCAACACAAGGTATCCCACCTTGCCTCTGGTAAGTAAACAGTATGTTATTTACCTCTGCAGTACATTGACTTAATGGGAGATTGTTTATTTATCTATGGTTTATTTGATGGGGACAGATACACAGACAAACCATATAAACAGGTTATCTAATGCAAGTACCATAGTGTTTACAGCAAATGCTAATTTTCAACACCTGCCTCTAGAAAGGGTTTTATGGCTTTTATTATGATAATGTTTCTGGTTGATTGGACTTTTTAAATGGTCTCAAATATGAGGTTTGGTTTGCTAAGTAAATCACAGGTGTCGTTTTCAATGTTTGTAGTTTAATTTTAGTTTCATGAACTTAGATGAAATTCTGAGTGTTTATTTTAATCATAAGTTCATGAAGAAGTGTCCCGATTTGTGTTACCATCAGCTTTGAAGTTATTTTTTCTTTATTAAAGCAAACATTAAAACATTTGCAAGGAGTAGCTACACCAAGTGCAAACAATAAGAATTACATAGATATTATTAAAGTCCAATGAACGGGGTAAATCTAGTGCTCTGCTTGTTTTCTCTCAGACAATTAACTTAGAAACTTGTGCACTGTGGACAGGATAAAATAGCTTGTCCTTCTTTCAACCTATTAACTCAGAATTGTGTAACTGACTCCTCTCAAAAGTGGGCCGTTCATACCACTGGCACGCTGGGAGTGTAACACCTCTGACTGGGCAGCACACTGTGAACAGCTTTAGCAGTGATTTTTTTTTCATGACGTCAGGGGCAAACAGCTTGGTCATGCTAGCATTTGCCTTGAACTTTCCCCGTGTGCTGGTGCTTTAAATGACTCACCAGAGCAACATATGGCCTGAAGACAAAGCTGGACAGTTGGAGGCAAATGTGACACAGAGCCCCAAAGCTGTTTACCCCTGGTGCAACTTCTGACACGTTTCACCACATGTGCCCCTGCTTACAATTATTGTCATGTGGTGTGTCCCCCTTAGCCTAGTTACATAGCTTTAAACTCCACACAGTGCGATGCGAGGGATTTAGGCAGAGACCTATAGGGTCAACTGAAGCTAATCTGGTGAATTAATGAATGAGATGTAACATTGGTTACATTTAACAGCCTATGGACAAGAGTTGCAAGAGGTCTATCACAGATGGTCATGAATAGCAGGCATATTTAAAGAATGTTCCTCTGTGTTGACCTACAAGTCTACTCAGGATGTTCCACCTCAGCTCCAGTCACATTCCTATCTTTGTTTCAAATCTCACTGGCGCATACCTGCTTTTAATCTGCTGGGCAGATCTTTCCGTATATTCCCAGCACACCAAAGCAGAAAAGAAAAGTGTAAGACGTAAAGGGAAGAGACAGAACCACACTTGAACTAAACCCATGGCAAAACATCGACCCCTAACTAAACTCCAATGCTCTACCAAAGCTTGTCCACCTCCAGCTTCCTTTAACCTCTCAGTGTCGACTTACCTATTTCTACCACCTAGTGGTGAGCTCGTTCCATGCGCTTCTTCAGACCTCATTATCACTGAGGGTAAATTCAGGACTGATTTGTCAGTGTGTGTACATGCATGTTTTCAATGCACATGTGTGGGTTTATCTGTGTTTGGAGATTTGAAGCAAAGATGCCGCACTTATTTCTTTTCATTTTTTTTTCATTGACATATAATTCATAACATTGCCTTGTCTCACACAGAACTGTTTGTACATCGGCTGAGATTTTACGGGACGTTTGAAGAGCAGCATAGTGACAATGAGGGCACTAGCTGTGTCTATTGTCTTAATGGCCTCTCTGGGGGTCCTTCACTGTGCTCGAGAGGGGCCCAAGGCGGGCATATCTGAGGAAACTCTGAAGCGTGAGTGCTCCTTCTACATGTGCAGAGGAAGCAGAGTGCTTAAAGCTTAACTTTAAAGCATCTGTAGTGGGATTCACATTCTGCCTCACCTCTCTTTTGTATCTCTTTTTCATTTCTTCTTCTCTCCTTTTTTGCTCTCATAATGTGTTTTTGCTCCATTTAAACTGCCTTTGCACTTCCATATAAAATTACAAACATTCAACAAACATTAAGTCTGACTGACTCTCCGTTAATCTCACAGACCTGTCTTTGGAGGGTGAGAAGTATGTGGATGAGGCTGTGAGGAAGGCGCTATATGGGATCAAGCAGATGAAGGATGTCATGGCCAAGAATGAGGAGAAGCACGGACATCTCATGACGTCGCTTAAGCGCAGCGGCGAGAAGAAAAAGGTTAGGACTACATCTCAGTGCTGATGAGCCTTTAGTTCAATACCGCATACTCTGTTTTGCAAGGCTGGCTGAGCTTTTAGAACCAATCTAAATGAGCGTGTTAATATGCTCTTTTCTGAAGCTGTATTTTCAGCTTCATTTCACCCGGTTATGTTTCAAAGCAGCAGAAAAGCCATTTGTTTCCCTTGTACTTGAATGCAATACTCAAAATTTTATGGAGCGGATATTTGAACATTAACCATTTTTGCCACCAGGGGGCAGAGGAGCTTGTGGAGGAAGTGGAGAACAAGCTTGGGGAGATGGAGAAGCAGTGCAGGGACTCTGTACAGGCCTTCTGGGAGGACTGTCGGCCATGCCTGGAGGAGCAGTGCAAAGCCTTCTACACCACAACCTGTCGCCGCAGCTTCTCTGCCTTCACCAACAGGGTACTTAGTTTGCAAAGATTTTGATGATGACCAGACTACTCTTGGTAGCAATATCCAGTATACTCAGTAACGCAGTGAGTTAGTTCTGGTGAGTCCAGTGTCTTCAAATGCATTCCTGCCCTTCTACATTAAAATGTGTTTCTCTGTTTCTCTGTTTCTGTCTCTCCCTTTCTAATCCCTGCAGGTGGGGAACTTTTTCCGCCGACTGAGTTCCCATTTTGGCCCCCGTGGCTCTGACCTGGGCGAAAACCAGACGGCAGAGAGCCCTGAGCAGGAGGTGGTGCAGATCGAGGACTCCTTCAGCTCGCTGCTCTCCAAAGTGGGCAACCTGGTAAACCGCTGTGTGGTGCTGGTCTCTCGCATGCACCGCCAGCTGGACGGCACCCTCCGCAAGACCTTTGACCCCAAGGTCCAGGACAAGGAGACGGAGATCGTTTTGCCATCCCCCAACGAGGATCTGGACTCTGGGTTCCTGAAGGGCATAGGCCTGGAGGAGGTGATGGACTCCTTCTTTGACTTTGGGCGCAGTGTGGTCGAGGAGTTTGGTGCAGTGCTTACGCAGGTGTTCGATGACGTAGGAGATGCAGCAGAGGAGGAGAAGAAGAGAGGTGAGTTTTCAGTGCCTGAAACACCACATAGGTGAAGGGCTTCCTCACTGGGCTGGCCTCCTAGATGGACATGACTGGTCTTGGATGTGATTTGTTGAAAGTGGTTGTCTGTCTATCCATGTGGCAGAGAAGGAGCTGTTCCCGCGCTTCCTGCAGAACAGAAAGCTGTGCAGAGCCCTCCGTAGGCACTCCTCTGAGTGCTGGCAGTTGCAGCACAAGTGCGAGTCCTGCCAGGGTGCCATGCTCTCAGGTAATGCACACACATAACAATATGAAGGAACATAGAGAAACAGAAACACGTACAAACACTACTGTCACCTTCACAGTTTCTAATGGCCCTGCTGCTATGGAAAACAATAAGTTGGTGTTGATTCTGCAGTTAGACAGAAAACTAGTGTCAAGCCTAGCTTGCATCAAGCAACAATCCTCTCTACATGAGTCATGAGTACCTTTTGTTTCAGCTGCAGTTCAGATGAGGATACGTGTGTGTGTGTGTGTGTGTGTGTGTGTGTGTGTGTGTGTGTGTGTGTGTGTGTGTGTGTGTGTGTGTGTGTGTGTGTGTGTGTGTGTGTGTGTGAAGACTGCCCCAATATAAAGGAGCTCCACATTGAGCTGGGCGAGGCATCTGAGCTGCTTGAGGCGGCCAAGCAGCAGTACGAGGAGGTTCTGGACATTGTGCAGCGGCACACAGACGACACGGTCAGCTGGCTGGGCAACATGGCCACGGAGTTCGACTGGGTGACTGAGTTGGCCAGTAACAACAGCGCCCCCGACAACTTCTTCAGCATCACCACAGTAAGAGGCTCAGGCATGAACCAGACACAGACAGTCATCACACAACAGTGAAAACAAGCACATTCTCTTTGGTCTCAAAGATGATAACTCAGCCACTGTCAGTCATGGCCAAAGACTAAACGAAATTCAAAGCAAAGTAGTATTTATGATTACAAAGCCAGTGCATGGATACACAGCTAGAAATAGATGGCAAAACATATTGATTCATATTGTCATCATGGATTGTTGACCCTGAAGGTTGACTGCAACACTTGCAGGTGGAGACACACATTGGTGAGAGTGACAATGGTCCAGGAGGGAACACCAAGGTGGAGGTGACCATCCTGAACTCCCCCCTGCTCACCCTGTCAGTGCCAGGTGAGCTGGAGGTGGAAGGCCCTGACTTCGTCAAGTATGTGGCTGAGGAGGCCCTGGACCTGTATAAGCAGAGGGCCAGGTGAGACCCTTTTATTTTACCTTCACCAGCCTTTTTTACCTTCACCAGCCTAGGTTATGTAATCATCAGCGTTTGTTAATTTGTTTGTTAGTTAACAGCATAACTCAAAAAGTTATGAATGAATTTTAATGAAATTGGTCAAAAATGGGCTAACTTGAATGTGATTAGATTTTGGTGGTAATCTCAGCTGCCCTGGTGGAGGTCTGCGCTCTCTGAGTGCTTCTCTGGTTGAAAATAAAGCATAAACGGACCCAAGACAGACATCAGCATTGGTTTCCTGTTAGACTGTTCCTGTTCCTGTTAGAGGACGGCAAATGTTGGCCACAAGCGTTTTCTCATCTAGCTGATACTTATACTTAAAACATATGCTTCGGTCCACTGAAAGCACACACTTCCACACCAAATGTTCTCCTCTGGAGGTTGGTATTACAACTTAATACTGTAAGATAAGGCTTCCTGCTCTATTTGGTGTTGTTTGTGGACACAAAGTCCAATGCACAAATCAACACAAAGCTTCTTTCAATCTCCTTATAGGCCTGAAGATAACTGAGGATGACAGTGGGATTTCTTCATTGCTGTAGCCCTTTGCTAGGGCACACCAACCTGGAAAGAGCACTCACATAAATCTAAAAAAAACGATGTATTTTCCTAGACCTCATGTGTTCCAAGTTAAATTATGGGCAAAGTCTTGCCCAGAGAATGAGAATGTGTGGCTCATGCACTTGGCACGTTAGACTACAATTTGCTCCCCATTCAAATTAAGGCCCCATGTGTTAATTTAAATAAATTATTTTCCATATACAGTGTAAGTCACTTACTTAATGTTATGGTTAGCATTTCTTAGGATGTGAACAGTGATCTGTGTTGTGCCATTTAGAATAAATGTGGCTGTATTAGACTGAACTGTGGTAGTGCTTTCAGTGGAAAAATGAAAGAACTATATCATGTTCACAGAAGTTTGCTGTCCAGAACATCTGTAAATGAATTTGGTTTGTGGACACCTTTGTTAACTGTGTACAGAAAGGACACGCCACAGACCACAAAGCAGGTAAAAGCATTACATAAAAGTTTATTATTTGTCACTGTACAATTTCTTCAGATTAGTAAGCGTAGCCATCTCAGCCACCAAGCCTCATACCCAGGGCTCCATGATCTAGCACCTTCCACTTAATCTTATTGGAACTCTAAAAAAAGAGAATTTCACACCATAGCCCTTTTTAAAATGGGGTAATAATGTCTGGGGAGCAGGGAGGTGGCGTTATGACAGAGGAGGCTGATATGTGGTTTTCTGCAAAGATGACATTGCAACCCCACCTGAAGACTAAAGTGTCACAGTACAGTCTGACAAAACCAAAGACTTTTTCGTTCTTCTCAGTAGGAAAAGCAGTAAATTGGGTTTATTTGACCATGAAACGAGCGGTGAGACTTGCCCATTGCTTCTCCCATAGGCGCCACAGATTCCGTCTAGAAATACTACAGCACAACATGTTGTCCAGGCAATGGTAGTAAACATCCATAGAAATCCATCTGTGTTCCTTTGGGCAGCCCAGTTCATACATCTTGACTTTAACAGGATGTACAATGCACAGACATAGGAGCTGACCATAAGATGCTACTCATCCACCTTGATCACATACCACAGCGTTACACAAACACAGGAAACACATTTGATGCGGAGGGGAAAATATCAACACTTTCTCATAACCTTCTTCCAAACAAGTCACAAATGAAGTTTCACACTGGGCAAGCCATTTTCTGATCTTAAAAAACCTGACACTAAGCTGTAAGCGATCTAGAAAATTCATCTGTTTGCAGGCATAGTCTATATGACACGGGCAGGTCATTCTGCTGGTGATGGCAATGAATTCAGGGTGGAATGTGGATGGAAACACATTTGGTGGTTTGTAAAGCTCCTCCTTGATATCTGTGCTTGTTTGTGACCAAAAACCAACTCTGAAATACTCTTCTACCAGACACAGACAAACTGTTAGAGGGAGTGCAAATGTTTTGTGGCCGAGACTTTCAGATAAGCTGAGAGGTCACCTCAATGGAACAATACCAGGACTGGGAAAGAAACTGACCCCCCCACTCTAAACACAAAAGACTGAATAGTGCCTTCAGGGCTGATGTAACTAACCATTATCTTCTGATAGGGCCAAAAAGATCACATTTCGATTATTTACTTTTGTCAAATTTTACACATTGAAAACAATCGTTTGGAACCATTTAATGGGGGAAACAATTTTGTCTGATAGAGTGTAGTAAAACAACAATTTAGACGAATAGATTTAGTGTGGTGCAATATGTGAAGGCTGCATCACAATGAACCCTAGCTAGGAAGATTTGGATTAGGCAAAAATGCAGAGAGCCTAGTCTTCTCATATTGATATCATGCTTGTATTTTGTTAAAACCTTACTGATCAATCACATGTGAGTTATTTCACTGTCACCCTAACAATAATTTTATTCAAACTGAATGTTTTTACACCTGGAAATATTAGCTGCAGATTACAATTACTCCAAAACAAAATGGCAACAATACTTGATTTGTTTAATACAAAGGTTCTGCACAGCCCTTCACAGCCCTCAAAATACAGCTATTGTCCGAGATATGATTCAAGTTGTCAAAAATTTCAATATATATTTTCAATCTGAGAAAGAAAAAGTCTTACAACTTTTTTCTTAAAAATCCACTCATAATTTGCCACCAGTGTAGAAAAAGCAAATACATACAGACAAGCAACACTCAATCTCTGCAATTCTACCCCACGGATCACCCTTTAAAAAAATCAAATGCATATGCTTTCAAAAAACCCATTTCCCACAATTTATTCAGAATACATTCAAAATGGCTACTGTCCTCACTTGTTTCTTGATTCACTCATCACTTCATGTTTGTCCCTCCCACACATTAGCTCACTTCACACACCAGTCGTAGGACAAGATCTCCCATGAACTACCACAGTTATTGGTCACTTAATAAAACTCACTATTGACACTAAACAAAAGAAGAGAAAGGGAAAAAGCAATCAAATCAACGGAGAGGACTACACACGCATTGTCCTCTGTATGTCATTTTGATCATTAATAATAAAAAGAAAGAATTTAGTGTTCTGGAAAAGAAAATAAAAAATAGTAAAAACAGAGAAATTAAGTTTCATAGAAAGTAAGTATACTTTTGTGCAATTGTGAACCAGCCATTGCTCTTTTGTTTCCTGACCCTTATCCCACCTCAGCAGCGACCTAGTGTTTGTGCCCACCACCTGCACTGCTTAGAACTAGAAGGGGCAGGAATGAGCCTGACCAACAGTCATCAAACACAGGTCTTTCTCATCTCCTCAAAGCACATTTTGTCCTCACATTGTTCAAATTTGCAATGAGAGAGGAGGGGTTAGGTGGCACAGACCCTATCTTTATGGTGGTCAGAGTACAAGAACATCCATAACAATCATTCAATCCACATGAGAAACAAGTTGAACTAAAGTTAAAAAAGAAATAAAAACAAGAAATCAAAATAAATCTCCCAAATTTTCTTTGAGTTTGTAGGTTGGGGATTCTTTAGGAGTAAGGAGGAAATGTACCACAGTAACTCAGTGGTTTAGGACCCTGGCTCACACTACCTGTCTCTGTAAAGCAAGAAGGGTGGAATGGGGGATGGGGGGTGTTGGCAGCACTGAGTCCAGCTGCTCTCCTCTGCTCCCATGGGGTGATGATAGGGTGATAGCGGGGTGGCCCTGTGCTGGTCTCTCCTACAGGTTGTCCCCAGGCTGGTACTGAGGCTCCGTGGCCGTGAAGTAGTCCTCCAGGAAGGACTGGATGTAGTCGAAGGTGGGCCGCTCGTCTGCCTCCTTCTTCCAGCAGAGCCTCATCATCTCGTGCAGGGACTCTGGGCAGCCCTGGGGGCAGGGCATCCGGTAGCCACGCTCCACCTGCTCCAGCACCTCACGGTTCACCATGCCTGCAGGACACACACATAGAGAGAGGACAAAGGTCGGATTAGAGAGAGCCCACACCTGTGTCTTTGTTCTGTTGCCTTTTCAGATTTGGGTTCTGTTTCAGGTTTATGCATTTTAACTAATTGGGATTCTGCAAGACTACTCCTCCACTCCCGAGAGACAATCAAGCACAGCGGTAGCTAACAACGGCACCTCAGTAACAGACTGCTCTGGGCATCGACTAAAGCAACTCCAGCGGAGTTCTCATCCAGCTCATGCCTACAAACAAGGCTCAGTTCTAGTCACCCAAAACATCCCCTCTTTGCATCTTTCAAACTCATAGTCCCATGAGACAAGGCCACAAAGAGCAAGGCAGAGAGAACAAGAGCAGAATGGAGACAAAAGTAAGAAAAAAACTTTCAGGAAAAGAAAATGCATAAGACATGAGAGAGAGACAGAGAGAGGGAGAGAGAGAGAGAGAGAGAGAGAGAGAGAGAGAGAGAGAGAGAGAGAGAGCGAGAGAGAACGTGAAAGAAGAAAGAGAGCGAGAGAGAGAAAGAGAGGGAAAGTGAGAGGGGGAGAGAGAGAGAGGAGGGAGAGAGAGCATGAGAGAGAATGAGAGAGGGAGGGAGAGGGACAGAGAATGTGAGAGAGGGGAGGAGAGAGGGGAGTACAAGAGGGAGAGAGAGAAATTAAGAAAAAGAGAGGGGGGGGGGGGGGTGATCGCAGTTGACCCAGGGAAGTGTCCAAGACCATATGTGTATCTGTTCATTACAAGTCCACTGGACCAGTGTGTGCTCCTGCTGGGCCACAGTCAGTCACCCTCTGCCCAGACCGCCCACACACACACAGGTGTGAAATTGAGCTTGCCCAGTGGAGAGAGAGAATAATAACTAAAGCCAAACGGGCGCTGCGGGAGGCAAACATCCTCTCCGTCGCGGGTCTGGAGTAGTCCTGGCGCCCTGGCACTGCTCAGGGGACGGAGGCTCAACCCAGGCATGGCGGGCACAGATGGCAGTAAACAAGCCGGTGCCCACTGGCCCTGGCCTGTGCCAGCCAGATGGTCACCCCCTTCAGATCGCACCATTGTATAGAAGTGCCCGCTGCTTAACGGCACTCTCACCACCGCCACAATGGGCCTACGGGGGGCCCCAGCAGACAAGATGGGGACACGCAGCGGGAGAAAAAACGAAGATGACAGAAAGAGAGACACAGAAAAAGAGTAAGGGAGACGAGAGCAGGAGAAGAAGGGGAAGCAAAAAAACAAGCAAAAAAATGAAAACCAAACACAAAAAAGGGAAACAAAAAAAAAGAAAAAATGGAGGGAGGGACGCATCAGTACATAATCCCATGTCTAAATATTTGAATTAGTAATTAGTTCATAAGAGAATTATGTTTTTAAATCCACTAGTCGCTCCGTGAGTTTTATATTCTGTTGACTAGTGTGGACTCCTAACAGAGATTAATTACACGCTCGCCAAAATGTCACTGAACGTGACAGTGTGTGACAGCCGTTTAATGAACTACATGCAAAAAGGCCAGCTGTCTCCTTGAGCTGACCATCTGACAGGATGGCGTTACCAAGGAGCCACTCACCTGGGTATGGCACTCTGCCCTTGGTCACCAGCTCTGTCAGCAGGATGCCAAAGGACCAGACATCTGACTTGATGGTGAAGCGGCCGTAAAGGGCTGCCTCAGGGGCTGTCCACTTGATGGGGAACTTGGCTCCTGTGTGGGGCAAGAGATGGGGGATGTGATTTCTAAGTATCCAAAGATGGCCGTGTCCTCCAGTGACACAGAGCGGTCACACAAACACTTAATGACATCAATTAGTTAAGTAATTAAAGGTTCCTGAACCTGTGTGGCTGTGTTGTCTAATTTTTGATATTCCATAAGAAATATAAAATTAATAAAATGGGATATTTTCCAAAAGTGAGGAAAAACCTCTGAGGCACCAGTATGTAGCAACCTCTTCAGTTTGCATACATAAAACATCACCACAAAATGCAGCAATTTGACTAAAACACTTTAAGAACACTATTTTAGTAACGCAAAGCCTCTGATGCACTAACAGAAGACATTGATGGAAATGTTACAGGTTCTTTCAACTTGTAATGCAAGTATTCTCCAGCAGGTGTCAGCATCATGCAACACTGTAGGGCAGCATAGGACCCTACACTCCTCTCTACCATTAGCCAAGGCTTGCCCTAACACAAATGCACTTGCATGGCACCAGACACTGCCACACTGGCATTAGATTACACAAATGCCACACATTGCATTAAGTTTAATAAGAAATAAGGCTCATTTCATTAGTAATGATTGGTCTGTTTTTGACTGCTTGTTTAAGAGTGTTTTACTGGTTTAGCTAGCATGTTTGTGTGTGCATGTTGTAAGTCTGCTGTGGTGAAGTAGTGTGTTTGTAGGCCACTTATGTGTGTCCTAATATGATATCATGAATTTAGAGGAAACCTTGTCTGGCTGTGTACTCATTGTCCTCGATCAGTCTGGCCAGGCCGAAGTCTGCGATCTTGCACACCAGGTTCTCCCCAACAAGGATATTAGCTGCCCGCAGGTCCCTGTGAATGTAGTTCATCCTCTCAATGAAAGCCATGCCGTCTGCAATCTGTAACAGAAGGCCACCCGTTAGAACCTCAGCATGCCAGGATTCATTAGTAGCATTCTGCTAATCCATCTACCCTGTCCAACAATGGCACCCAATTGTATATAGCCTACATCTTACTGTATACACTTGAGGCGGTCTACAATGACTGCCAGATTTGTAAGTGAGAGTAACATTTATTAAATATTTTTCAAACACATCAACATTAAGTTCATAGAAAGTACAGCATGGTAAAATTCCTTGTATTTTATGATGGATGTATAATGTCAAGGTGCACAATCCAATTTTTGGGAGGAGCAATTAGTTCTCGCTCCAAATTACAGCCAAGCTAAAAAAGATCCATGCAGTTGGAGCAGCTCCTGCACACACTTATGACATCAATCTGACTTACACCTGCTCAATTCCTTACATTTGAAGTTCAAGTCCATCAATTGTTTTAGTAGAGTAAGCCTCAAAGAATGACTGGCGTTAACAGGTAATTCTTGTGTGAAACTACTTTATGAAAATCCACATACAAAGCAGTGAGAATGGGGAACACTAAGCCTATGAAAAAAATGACCTTTGGAGCCCTCTTCATTCTGTGAATGAGGCCTCGAAAAACAATCTGCTGTCATTTTTTGGTCATTTAGCGGTCCGCTCACCTCCTCTCACACCTTCATCTACCCCTGCTTCATTTCATTCCATTAAGAGCTTAAAGTGGGGTGGCAATTAGCCCAACCAGGAGGTTAAACACTCAGCAGAGGATAAACCTCGGGGACAAGGCCATTCGGGAACAGCCAGCCACACCAATCCGACTGCCTTAACTCCACTGAACGAGTGGCTGGCAATGAGGAGGTAAAAATGAAAGAAAAAAAAAACTGAGCTATGACTGACATTTTAGCAATGCACTCAATTATGCATCCTTCCGGCAGACAGAGTGGCTGAGGAGTTGGAGGGGGTTGGCAGGATGGGGGTTGAAAACTTGACGTTAGCGCTCAGCAACGTAATGAGGCTCTGTGTCAAAGATGGAAGGGGGTGGGGGTGGGGGGCAGGAGAGGACGTTTTAGAGAGCACCTCACAAAAGTGGTTCGACAAATGAGGAGAAAGTGGCGCCGAAGGAGCGCCAGTAAAGTGCTCCAAATTATGACATGCAGAGAGGAAGATGAGACTGAAGATGACGAGGGGGGTGGGGGTGGGGGGTGGGGCGGTGCAGCAGAAAGCAGGAAATGTGTTAGAGTTAGGCAGAGGAACTGTCGGAGCAGAAGGGAGAAAGAGGTTTAAGTGAGAGATGGAAGAACAGACAGGCATGACTCCAAATGAAAATGAGAGAACTGAATCTTGCCTAATCTTGCTGCATGTTGTTTTGCATGTAAAAACAGGATGACTTCAAACAACACTTAAATGGGGTTAACATATTCATGCCCACAAATGCAAACACCAGCCTTAAGGCATGGCACTATGCTCCTACCTGAGCAGCCATGTCCACCAGCTGGGGCAGCTTGAGGTATTTACCCTCTCCCTCTTTTAAGAAGTCCAGTAGACTCCCTGCACAACACACACACACACAGTGAGAAACGTAGACAAAATAACCACTGATATGCACATCCCTCCTACCACCGTATCAGACGAGAGGCATCTGGAGATGCAGAGTTTTTCCACCTCCAGGCTGATTTTTAATTGTTTTTCCAACCGAAGCAGGCAAGTTTGGTTTTAGCGCTGGGAAACGGCTGCCATGTGTTTTGAGTGGAATGTGACTGCTGATATTACAGCAGACAAGGCCTACATTTTCCTCCTGGGGAAGAACTCTCTCAAGTCTCAGAGGACAAGTGTGGAGTTATACACTTAATCTGTATCTGCTGTAATGGCAGCAAGCAGACAGTAATTTCAACATATGTTTGAGTACTAAAACAAGAAAGATTTATTGGAACCAGATTTCAGATGCAAAATTCCTCCTCTGACAAAAGGGCATATTTCTAACATTACGGAACACTTGACACCAATAAACTGTGAGCGATAGAAAATATGTAGGTGCTTGGCAATTAAGGTAATAAACACAAACAAAAGGTTGGCAATCAGGTAGCCTGCTGCTAACAGAACAAACACTGACTGCAGGAAATCAGAGCCTCACATACCTGAAAAAACTATATCACCATTATCCATTTGTGCACTACTGTGTCAGGGGATGGGGGGGTCCCAACAAGTTCTTGTGCCTGTGTTTGTCTTTGCTTGCTGTCTTTGAAATCCACAGTATCCAATGGATATTAACTAAATAAGATGTTATATGTAAAAATCTAAGATCTTGCTAGATGTTTAGCTTACTGTGCTTAACAGATATTTTCCAGTGGTCCACATTGTTTAAGGGCTGAAGCAGAAGCAGGGGAAAAGTGAGAAAAATAGCCTAAGTTCCAAAAAGGCGTTCCTAAGCAACTGAAAGGGTTTCTGTGGAATTCAGTAACTCCCTCTGCTGGGTACTTTGGATTTTTGTTTGTTTGTTTACTGTTTATATGCACAAGACCTGCATAACAACACAGGGGACACCTAGAAATGCATCCAAGGTTCCCCTTCAGCTGTAGATTTATTGTTTATGTACCTTTGCCCATGTATTCTGTGACGATGTAGATGGGCTCCTCAGACACCACGGCGTAGAGGGGCACCAGCTTGTCGTGCCGGAGCTTCTTCATGATCTGAGCCTCCTGCAGGAAGGCCTCTGGAGACATAGTGCCCGGCTTCAGGGTCTTTATGGCCACCTTGGTCGTACCGTTCCATGTGCCTGCACAAATTTAGAGATCAAAGATGCAGTCCATTATTCACTTTTGAAACGCTGCTTTCCATGTCCCTCAAGCAAAATTCTGATTGGCTGGAACTCATAGCTTGGTCAAAACCACCATGTCTGTTTGCAGCTTACAAAACCAAGGGGTATGTACAAATAACAGAGGTGTCTCACTTTGTTTTTAATATTTTGAGCACCAACACTGAACCAATAGCCAGAGGACTATACAGAGCTGTTTGCAGATTGTGGTGACATACAGGATTACAAATTACAAACAGGGATTCTGTTCTGGTTAAGATGGAAGCATACAAGGTAAGATGAACAGAGACTAATTAAATAGCATCAGAGTCTGGATTCAAGAAATCCTACCAAGTACAAACAAAATAAATCAGTACTTGACTATGAATAAAACATAACTTAGTGGACTATAAGAATCACACCTGAAAACTGTAAATAGGCACTGTAAAATCAAACTGAAACCAAAAAAGAAATTAAAAGATAAATAAAAAACAAAAGAAATGACAAAGCACAGAGGCAACCATTTATCCTGGCAGAGACTCAAGTTTGGTACACAAAAACACTCAGAGATGAGTGGAATTCCTGTGCTTGTGTAATCACCAGCTCTGGCAGGTCGAGGCGTGCAGCGAGGCCAGGCTCTTTGAAGAGCGTGATGAAAGGACCCAGGCGCTGCTGAGCTCCTCGTGCCACATTTGCTTGCAGCCAGCCCTGAGCGCCTGTCTCTGAACCTGCAATTACCCATGAGGGAGCCAGGCAAAGTGACACAAGGAGCAGAGCACCACGTGCAAGCTGTCTGGGGATTCTGTGTGTGTGTGTGTGTGTGTGTATGTATCATTTACCTACTTGCTAATGGAGGCTTGGCTGTCACCTGGATTTGTGAAAATGTGTGTATGTGTTTCTGGGGGCAGGCCTCGGCTGATTCGCGTGCTAAGAGGGAGTTGCTGACGCATCTGAGTTTCCCTCTGTGTGCGCATGTGTGTGTGCGCTTCTGAGAGCATGACTTGGCTGGCTTGTGCTCTTAGGCAGAGCTGTTGATGGTGTGTTTGTCGTGCGGGTGCACGTCCTGCGGGGAGCCCTTACCCATCCACACCTCCCCGAAGCAGCCCTGGCCCAGCTTCACTTCCAGCCGCAGGGACTCCCGCGGAATCTCCCAGGCGTCCTTGGCCAGGCCCTGGGTCTGGGGCTTCACTGTTGGACACACGGCCGTCAGTCTGTGGCACAGGCCATCAGCGTGTTCTGGAGGAGAGGAGAAAGCATGTAGAGGGAGAGAGAGAGAGAGAGAAAGAGAGAGAAAGAGAGAGAAAGAGAGAGAAAGAGAGAGAAAGAGAGAGGGAGCGAGACAAACAGAAAGACAGAGAGAAATGAATGTAAGAACAAGAGAAAGAAGAGTTGTTAAAGGAAAGTGGCAACAGCACTTAACTAAATGAGATCTAAATGATGATGTCACTTTCGAATTAATTGTCGAACTTGGCAGATATGTTAGGGATGGAAAGGCTAGGAAAGACATAAATCACAAAAACATTTCAGCCAGTGGCTTAACCAACACCAGCCCAGGGACTTATGAAATCCTAGACTATCATTTTGTTAATTATAATGTTTGCAGGCATGCACTTAGGAGAGCTCAGGCTGTTCCACTGTTCAATCCTATGCAGCTAACTTTGTGATGATAACAGTAGCTAAAGCTCTTGTGGGGGGAGGGGGCATTAATTCTGTCAAAGATTTCTCATCAGTTATGCAAGATACACAAACTGGCAGTAACCCAGGCATAAGCACACTACTGGAGAGGGGACAAGCTATGTACTGATCCACAGGGCTGCTTTTTGAGCAATGCTGACAAACAAGACAGCATGACAGGCTTGTAATTTTTGATTGTGTGATCATGAAAAGTTATCTGCTAATAACTTCCGTTCTCCTGATGAAAATATGTTAACTATTATCACTGGGAAACCTTCTAAACAAGATCTGCAAGTAGTGTTGCCTAGCAACCTTGCTTCAAAAGTTGCTTAGTGTATCCTCACCTTTATTCGATACAAGGTGTCAAAACAGCATGATGGCAAAATATATCTTAGCATCTCTGGGAATAAGCAGTTTAGGGCATGGCTCCGCTTGCTCTAAACAAAACTCCATGTTGGACTGAGCTCAAGACATGCATAGGGCTCCTGGCTGGGTGGCTATGCAGGGGTGGGCTTTAGGCTTTCTGACATTCAGTCCCTCCTTATTTACACATAACAGTTCAGTGTCAGAGTAAAACGTCAGTGATCTCATTGAGAGGAGAACTTCAGGAGTTCAAACGGCCTTTCAGACGCCTGTCGCGGCGTTCCTCATTTCTCTCGCCTTGCAGCATATGCACAGCACCTGGTCCTGCCACTCTGGGTACCTCAACCCTCACTGCATAAAGACCAGTATCTGCCTCTCCAAACTCCACAGGCTTTAACTGTGTGTGTGTGTGTGTGTGTGTGTGTGTGTGTGTGTGTGTGTGTGTGTGTGTGTGTGGTGTGTGGTGTGTGTGTGTGTGAGCGCGCGAGTGCGTGCGTGCGTGTAGCTACAGCTACAGCAAAGTTCGCAAAGCCCCTTCCACACTCTCAACAGGTATTGATCTTCTGGTTTGCAGTGACTGTCTGCAATTATGTATAGTACGTATAGTTTATATAGTGTTCCAGTTTATAAGTAGCCCATTCTTTGGCACATTACGTACCTGTGTAGTGCTTCACAAGTTTCTGTAGTGTATCGAACTGGGCTCTGGTAGTGATGTAGTAGCCTCCATTGTCAAGTTTGCGGATCTTGTAGTGTTTCACATTGTCCCCCTTCACCTCATCCCAGTCTCGTATGGACAGGGAGAATGCTCCTGATGGTTAAAAAAGGACATTGATTATAAGTCATTATGAACTTTGTCAAATATCCTTTCACCAAAAAAAAAAAAAAAAAGTTTTACTGCCTTCATTAACATTTCTAATTCTGATACAAAAAACTAAGTAACTATGTTTGCCTCCTCTCTGTCTATATAAAAAACAAAGATGTACTGTATGCATGCGTGTCTGCATGTGCATCCACACTCATAATGTCTGCCGTCACCCATCAGACTTGTGACACTCGGCAGCTAGTGTCACCCTCTCACCTTTAGTCGTCTCGCTCTCCCGCACCAGGAAAGTGCCTCGCTGGTTTCCAGGCACCAAAAGCAACCTCTCTGCATCTTTGCGACCCATTTTCCCAAAGTACCATCTGTGGACGGATCAGAAGAAGGCCACGGGCTGATTATCAGCAGCTTTCAGTAACCCTTCCTCCAGCACGTTTTCACGGCATTGACTCATGGCCGAGCGCCTCGAGAGGTGGCCTGACGGTGTGAATGCTGGCGTGTGTGTATGTGTGTGTGTGTGTCTGTGTCAGTGTGAATGCCGGCATGTGTGTGTGTGTGTGTGTGTGTGTGTCTGTGTGTCTGTGTGTCTGTGTGTCTGTGTGTCTGTGTGTCTGTGTGTCTGTGTCAGTGTGAATGCTGGCGTGTGTGTATGTGTGTGTGTGTGTATGTGTGTGTGTCTGTGTCAGTGTGAATGCTGGCGTGTGTCCGTGAATGTTGGCGTGTGTGCGTGTGCGAGACAGTGGCTTATGTCAGGGCCAAATGGGGAAGGCTTCTCAAACTCTCACTGTTGTCACACATTATAGTATTATCCACATGCAGAGATTGCTACAGCCTGGTGTGTTCTGACTGATTTCCCCTGAGTCACGATAACATGGGTTCATGGAAGGAGGGAGAGATGGATGGGGACAGGGAGATGGAGGGAGGGGGGAGGGAGACAAGAGATAAGACAGTGTAAAGAGCTAAGAATCTCATTCAAATTAGGAAATCATCTGTTGGTTGTGAGAATCAAATTTTCATAGGTTGACAAAAACTATAGTAAACTAAAGCATCTCAGCAAGTTTTTTGACCACTTGCTGGACCCTTCCTAACTCCAAATCTTTCCTATTAAAATAGGACGCTATGAGTATGCCATAGTATACCATGCCAGGACAGACCAAACCTGCCTGGATTTTACAGTTAGAAGGCTGAAAGATCAACCATCAACCATAAATACAGTAAAAAATATTGAATAATAGAAAGAAATATCCTGAAGTTATTTAACCATTTCTTGCTGGAGTGCACTTCCTCCACTAGCTGTAGCCTGTTATGTTGTTGAGACCAAGCAGCAACATTTCAGGCTAAACATGAAGCCAGCACTTAAAGTTCTAAAGTTCTGGCTCCCATGTTAAAAAGTCAATTTTCAAATAAAAAATAAACATATTTACAGTTCAAAAAATGATTTTGGTATGTTTTGATAGGTTTCAGGTTCAATGACTCTGAGGGGGTGAATCATTTAGCATCCATTATTTTAACACCAGACCATTTATACTGACATTCATATAATAAATTGGCAAAGATGGCGGCACCCAGACCCTTCAATTACGGCTTTGTCCAGTATGTGACAAAGTCTATGTGTGACGTCACAGAGGGTTTGTCCAGTTCTCTTACATACAGTCTATGGTTGAGACATGGAACACTACATTTCCTGGATATATAGTGTTTTTCCACACATTCCAGGATGGGATGTCAAGGTTTTTCCAGGTTATTCCATGTGTATGGAAACCGTGAAGGGAGAGGGGCAACAGAGGTAACGAGAAGAGAGCAAGCACTCGTATCCAGAAGGACAGAAACCAGATTAAACTGGAACAGAGGGAATGCCAGAAAGAGTCAAAGAGTAAAAAGACAGGCAGAGAAAAGAGAGAACGACCGAAAACGAATGCACAAGCTCTGTGTGGCAGTCTAACACCAAATCCGAGCAATGTGAATGCAGACGAGGCACAGGGTGTTAAGGCAGGATGGGGTACTAATGGAATGCCCTGTGTAATCTCAGAGGCACAGAAATCTCCCTTTTGTATTCCAGTCATGCGTTTGTGTTTCGCCTGTTTGTCATTGCTGCCGCCATCCGCCCCACTATTCGTGTGACTGCCCCCATCACGCTCACTTAATTACCGCCGGGAGTGGAGGGGGAGGCTAGCTGATTGGTTAAGGGGAGGAGGAGGGGAGGGGAGAAGAGGAGGGGTGGGGGAGCAGCAGTGTCAAGGCCTTACTCTTCCGCCTGGATGGAATCGGCCGGGGCAACGTAATTGCTGGGAATGTAGCCCTTCTTTCCTGTGTTGATGGAGCGCGCCTCCCACCAGTCACCCTCTCTGTTCAAAAGAAAGGGAGGGAGACAGACAGGGAGAGAGAGAGAGAGAGAGAGAGAGAGAGAGAGAGAGAGAGAGAGAGAGAGAGATGTGGTGTCATTCTGACAAGTCACTTAAAAGTAGTTATGTTCAAACACCCTTAACTCTAATGGCACAACAACAGGAGGACAAATAAAACAAAAAGACCAGCGACTGCAGTGTATGGTAACTAAACAGTCTCTTCACACAATTCAGTTGACAATGTAGTTGTTCATGTCAACATATTCAAACTAGGCTGCCGTGTGACCAGATGGCCCATTAAAGCAAAAGGCATTAACCCAGACAGATTTCATCCACATCAGGCCTGAAACACGACGGATTAAAGACAAGCATTACTGTCCAGTTCCATCCAATGCCTGCTGCTACAGTCCAAAACACATGGAGTGCTGCAATCTGTGCTGGACGGCACCTAAACAATGGGAGTGGGGTGGGGGGTGGGGTTCTGGTGTGAGACAGGGACCATTGGTCTCGACTTACGTGTTGTTGATGATCTGAAAGCGGTCGCCTTTCTTAAATGAAAGGTCATCTGACGTTCTGGCTTCGTAGTCATATAAGGCCACAAAGAATGTCACACCACCTGCAGCAAATAATCAAAACAGTTTTTTTGGAGTAAAAACAAGGTTTTCATAGAAATTACATGAGGTGTAAACACAGGTAGTCATGTCAAACAAACAGAAATCTGATTCAATGGGAAGTAGCTCATGAAACAGGCACTAAAACAAAACAAGTTATATGTTAACCCCAACTTACAAGCTTTGAAACTCTGCCAATAGCGGAGCAATTGTTGATTTAAGTAATCAAAACCATTACCAGCTTCACACTCTGACAATGTCAACAAATTGTTTACATAAATGGCACCAGTCCTGGTGACACACTAACTTTCTCTCTTATTTACACTAGCAAACTCTACAAAAAGGACCCATCGTGAATACTGCTGTCTGATCTTAAAGCAGTAGGGCTGATTCCAACTGTGTTCACGAAGATATAAAGTGGTCTAGATATGTCTTTAGTACATTTGCTGATCAGTCCAATCAGCCACTCTAATCCTAAAGCCAGCCTCTGCCCAAGCTATCCTCTAGTTACTGGTACACCTAGCCTTGTTAAATCCAAACTGCAGTGGGTGTGAAGGGAGAGGGTGAGACATGCACAGGTATGTTCAGATAGGACCCACTCAGATATTCGTCTTTGCCCATGTGAGTGGTGAGAGTGTGAGGTCCTGGAGAATGTTTGTGTTCGGTGTCTGGCAGGTAGGGATGGGAATCGAAAACAGTTTCCTGGTAAGACCCGGTTCCCTGTGTTTCAATTCCTTGGAATTGTTTGCCAGTTTTGCAAATGATTTCTTTATCGATTCCAGCGGGCATGACTAATGTCACGTATCTTACGCAAGTTACGCAACGTGCGTAGCGTCATGCAGTCAGCAGGAAACATGATAAAGAACCGAATCATTAAACAGATTCAAAAATGGAATCGGAATTGTAAAAAATCTTATCAATTCCCATCCCTACTGGCAGGTGGTCCAGACTGTACTGGGGGAATTAGAGAGTGTGCGTGCATGCTTTACAGTGCAGCACTGAGCTGTGCTTCCTTATGTGGTACTCTGCTGAGCTGTGTTTGGAGGCTTGTGTTCATCTCTGTGGGAATCGGGAAGTCTGCTATAGGCTGCCCTGGTCATCCCCCTAAGCAGGACAGCAGTGAGTGTGCTATGAGTGTCTGAGGAGATGCATGCCAGGCACTGCTGTGTTAATCTCTGGGGAAAAGCGATGATGTTCTGTGCTACGTTTTCCCGATCGCGTGGGAGATTGAATGGCTGGGATTAGACCTAGCCAGCCCTGCGGGACTAGATTATCCGTGAGAGGTGGGGTTGCGGCCTGTGCCTGTTTTTGTCCCAGAATGGGAGGATATATAAACTTCAAGAATCAACATTTGTTTCATCATTCCATAATTTAAAAAATGGCTATGGTTTCTGCCCTTTCTGGATGCAAAAAAGTCAACATTTCACACACACATATACAACATAAACGGATGGGTGACACATGGAAGACATAAACATAATAAACCTAAGAACATAGTCAAAACAGACAGAAACATCTTAAATACTCAAAAACCTGCAATGCTTTAAAACAAAAACAACAGATTTGCTGACATCTCATCTGTTTTCTTGCATTAGACTGAACACATCAAGGCATAGCAATGCCAACCTTATTTTACAGATGGTATCTACACCATGAGAGTTCATCCACGAGTAAATACAATTTATATGAGATATGATACCAATTTTCACTCTCCTGCTTATGTATGTTGCAATTTGATTTCTAGCCCACAAAACACAGCCTCAGGCACAGTTTTTCACAACGTAAAAATATGCCACTGCATCAGCCCTAAACTGGAGCTCAGGACAAAGTTTTTCACTATTAAAATGCATTTAGGGGGTTAGATTTATGAGTCTATAAGGCCAAGCTGTAGACTAGTGTTCCCTTATTGACCAGACCAAGAGTCACATCCTTCTCCCCCAGGGAATAAAAACCTAAACTAAGATTAAGGGAACAGACTGTGATGTAGATCATGGTCACCTTGTCGGCAGCCACACGAAAAAAAAACGTGCCCAATATACACACAAGAACAGGACAAACTGAACAACACTCCCTAGACGACTAGGCAGCAATAAATCTCAAATTTAGTGTCTAAGAATAAGTTTGATATATAGGATAACCAGAAACTGTAACCTTTTCCATTTCTACAGCCTTCGGTTATTCTATTTTCTCCTCAGTGTGTGTGTGTGTATGTGTGTTTATGCTGATGTGTGTGTGAGAGTGTGTGCATGTGTGTAAATGTGTATGTGTGTGAGTGTGTATGTGTGTGCATGTTCATATGTGTGTATGCGCATGTGTATGTCCCAGGAAGTTGTTCTGCCGGACTAATACAGCAGCACTCATCTTTGTCTCCACATGAAGAAGCCCACTTTCCCTCTCACCTGTGACAGCACCTGGGAACGGGTTGCTCACGGCAACAGTGGAGAAGGAGGACGAGGCCCCCCCAAAGGGCGTGATGACCGTAGAGGAGGAGGAACCTCCGAAGGGGGTGAGGGCGGAGGCGTGGCTGTTGTAGCTGTTCACTGGGCCCTTCAGGGCCGGAGACTGGCCCATCTGGGTGGGGTCCGGCCCATAGAGGCCCATGTGCGGGGCCATCGGGGTGGAGCCTGAGGCATCGGGCCGGTACTTCTGAGTGGGGCCCTTGTCCTCTTTGCTCTTGACACAACCCATAGTCAAGCCTGAGGGGTAGGGGGAGAGAGAGAAAGATCCTTTTGTTATTTGTACAAATAAGTACGACATTGCTTTGGCAACACTGTATCTACACAGTCATGCTAATGAAGCACCTTTGAATTCGTGTAAAAAAATGAGGTCATGCCCCGGTCCAGTGTATGAGACAACAAGGAATGCCATTAGACTTTAGATTAGCCAGAAACATCATTATATCATTCACAGAAAATGTAACAAGGTGGGTCTGCATTTTTACACAGCCTAACATGAAACAAAGAATGAACTCTGAGCTATCACGAAGTGGAGGATTTCGATTTATATACAGGTAAATGAAAAGTAAAAAGTGGACCGATATTGTAGCTGCATCCTAAACATGCATGTTAAAAAAAAACGCTTTGAAGCGCACTCAACATTCTGGCTACACAATCGTTAGATTGCACTCTTGCTTAGGATAGAGCGAAAGGCCATCCTTGACATTCTCCTCAGAAATGACATGCAATTCTCCCTTTTACAACAATTACCGTGTTACTGTTTTGTTTCCTGCCTTCTGGGCTATCTCTTGGCAACAGAGAAGGCAATTGATTACAAATCAAGAAAAATCCCACATATGTTCAAAACACTCACACACCGCCACCATAACATATGTTCTGAAGTGAAACTCGAAACTCTAGACACCTCGGTGTTAAGAGGGAAGTGTGTTTGTCCTGCTCGTGTTGAATTTCATACGGCACCATCATTCTGACGGGATAGCCCATGGAGATGACAGCATAAGCCCCATGGGCCCAGCCCCAATCCATTATACTTAGTTCTGTGCCAAACCCCGTCAGCAGACAGAGCTGCTGTGTGTGTGCCTATGTGAGTGTGTGTCTGTGCATATGTGTGTGTATATGTGTGCATGCATGTGTGTGTGTCTGTGTGTGTGTGTGTGTGTGTGTGCATGCATGCATGTGTGTGTCTATGTGACTGTGTCTGTATGTGTGTGTGTGCAGGCGTTTGTATGTCAATGTGAGTGTGTGTCTGTGTGTGGACTATAGGTTTGTCATCTCAGCAAGTGTCTGCAGTGCTCAGCACATTGTGGAATGCAGGGCCTCAGAAAAAAACAGGTGGCTGTGTCAGAGACAGAGGCGATTTCAGTTGTTGGACTTTCAGCAGAGCGGAAAGGACAACTCTGTGAGTGTGTGTGTGTGTGTGTGTCAGAAGGGGGTGGGAAAGCAAGTAAGTAAGAAGAGCAGAATTGTGTGTTAGCATCAGTAATGCCAAGCATATCAGTGTGATGTGTACAATATGGGAACTGTACCAAGTGGCAACTTCTTTCATTCATCATCTCAACACAGCTGATATGCTTCATCTTCCCGCATGGGACTGCTGAAGGTCATCTACTCTTTACATAAGGCCAAATGCTACACTATGCGGCAAACAACAACTGCTACTACTACTGCACTGGCTACCACCCAGCCACCAAGTGCAAATAACAGCCCTTGTGTTGGAGAGAAAAGGAGAGCAGTGAAGCCAGAGAAGAAAGATGGATGTGGAGGGAGATGAAGAAAGAGCAGAACAATGGTTGAGAGAACGGCAAGTTTTCTCTCCCTCTCTCTCTCCCTTTCTGTTTCTCTTTTCCTTCCCTCTCTCCCTTCCTTTCTTTCTGCCTCTCTCTCTCTCTCTGTCTCTGTCTCTCTCGGTCTCTCTCTCTCTCGGTCTCTCTCTATTTAGAGCAGAGCTGGTCTGTGCTGTTTATGATGACCTGGATCTGAGCTCTCCCCTGTGGCCCCCTTACACGTGGAGAGTAACGCGCACCGACACAGTCCCAACTCTAAGGAGGACAGGAATTTTGAGAGGACAAAGGAAGGGGAGGAAGAGAACGAGGAAGAAAAAAAGTAAATAAGAGACGGAGAGGGGTGCATGGGGAAGGAAAAAGTGAGGGAGTAAGAGGAGAGTGTGAGAAAGGTATAGCAAGACATAGCAAGAGCAGCAGAGAACAGTTACAGGTACAGAAGACAAAAATTTCAAAAACACATAACGTAAGTTAGTGAGAGATGTACAGATAGTTGGAGAGTCAGGTGTAGGAAAAAAGACTATGCTTGGGAGAGAAGGGGTGGATAAGAAGAGTAGGAGACACAGACGGAAATAAAGATGGACAAGTCTCAACCAGTTTTAGTGAATACTGATAGAGCAGAGGTAGGGAGCCACCACTACAGCACACCTAGCCAGTGCTGTCCTACACCCTAACAATGTCAGTCAGTACTGTATGCCACACCTGTAGAGCACACGTCAGTAGCAGTGACTGATGGTCAGGCCCAGCCACCTTCACCACAGTCTCCCTTAGGCTGACAGTGAGGCAGAAGACAAATCTGTACACCTTTTACCAGCTCTCAGCAAAGCAGACTTAGGTACACCCCTGTTCAGCTCAACCCTTCACTCAGATGCACTTAAACAACAGAAGCACAACAACTCCCCTACTGTGCAGCCCTACAGCCCAATGGCATCCCTTCATGGTTCTTAGATGCAATTTTCGTTTGAAAGCAACACTCTTACTCTAGCTACAGTGTGCAACGCGCACGCACACACACACACACACACACACACACACACACACACACACACACACACACACACAGCAATTAGAATAGTGAAAGACAGAGAAAAAGTGATGTGGTGTGTGTGTGTACTAATGCTGTTGCGCAGATGTGGGGATATTTGGCCCACAAAAGCTGCTCTGTCCCTGCAGAGCAAAGAGAGCATTAATAGTGAGTACGCACATCAGTGACAAGGACGGATGGGCCCTATTTTTACTGCCACAATGAGCCGCACACTGTCTGCATCACACACACACGCGCGCACACGCACGCACGCACGCTCGCACATACATACACGCACACACACACACACACACACACACACACACACACACACACACACACACACACACACAGCAATTAGAATAGTGAAAGACAGAGAAACGAGCGCACACACCCTAAGGATGGCATGCTTTTCTCTCTCACTACACATGTGGGCCTGATTAAACTATCCACAGGGTAGATATTAGCAGCATCCTTGCCGTAATTAAATGGGCATCCCGCAGATTAAGGTCCACTCACTGGTGTGCTTGCTGAATATCATGCACAATGTTGTGACTGCAGGCTCCCCCACGAGGACACCCTTCACCCCGCAGTGACCCCGCTGCACACATCCTCGAAAAAATAAGCCACCTCTCTTATCTTGATCCGGCACAATTCTCTGCTCTTGGCTTATCTGCTTGAGGAGCCAGTTAATACTGACCCGGGGATCTTACCCCCCACTGCCACAATAACTGGATCTAAAGGCTGGGGTGGGTGCGCAAGGGGTGGGATTGTGGTTGCAAATCCCTTGTTGTAAGTGTGGAGAGCAGGTAATCCTTGCAGTCAGACTGCCTAATCCTCAGCCAAGACGGCCTGGGTGCTGCAAAGTGGAGTGGAGTGGAGTGGAGTGAACAGGTGCTTTAATGAGCTCCAATCATCATGAATGGGATAGCCGAGCCCAAAACCCAAAGGGCTCACCGACTGTGCTTGGAGCTGGGCATCTTCCACCTGCTTTCGTAGGTCCAGCAGTTTTTCAGATGACATAACAGGAAGGTAAACATATGCCAATTCCCCTTTAGATTGCACAGCAATACATAACTGAGACACATGAAGCGAGAGTGAGGCCTCAGGCTCACTGTGAGAGAGACGCTGCCGTCTTTGCCCGAACCATGGGGCCTGAGGGAGCAGAAAGCACATGATGAAGTGTGTGTGGGGAGGGAGGAAATGGGTAGCCACACATTTACCAACTCGTGGGCCCAGCTCTCTCTCTGCCTCTCTCCATCTCTCTCTCTCTCCTCATCTCATGACAACAGCAACTGCCCTGCAGGGACATGCCTGACTTATTTTGGAATTTACAGGACAAAATGCCATAAATCCAACAATCTGACCATTGACAACAACTACAAAAAAATCCCTGTCCTGCTATTTGTCAATAACTCCCTACACTCAGTTGACATGCAGTGCTCAAGGACACGAGTCAGGCTGCTAAACAAACAGTCATTTTTTTAAACACAGACCATATAAGCGGTCTACTGGGTGATCAGAAACTACAATTACTGTCTAGATTTTCAGCTAGCAGGATGGACTGTTTGTAGTAGTATGCATTAGGACATCAACAAGGCCAGATGCCTTTGTGAGCCTGCACCTATAACACAGAAACCTTAGACACATCTACTAGAACTACACTTGGCAGCTGACTGAGCCATCACAGAGACCCTTCGCAAAGTCAACAGATGTCTGCAAGTCTACTGCCTCAACGTTTTTCCTGCACAGAACCTGCAGTGGCCAAGCAGATGCACTCCACTCGGTTATCAAGCTCTCAGGAGATGTGGAGCCCTAGTTTTACTTGAGTTGGATTTATGTGACCATGTGCCTGAGTAGGAGAGGGATTTCAGGCCAGTTCCATGGGTTTTTCTCTACAGTCGTCCACGTGGCTTACATGTAAGTGACGATCTCAGTCAGCTGCAGGTCGCCTTTTTTTCCGCCAAATACCACAGAGTCCTGAAAGAACCTGGGGGATTTGGGACATGAGGCAGACGAAAGTGTGAGTGAGGCAAGCATCGAGAAACACAAAGCACTCCAATGATAGTCAAAACCAATATAGAGATGGAAACACAGGTGTCACCACTCAGCTTGACAACTCAAACAACCAACCGTTAAAACCTGGCAACAAATTGAGACCCTGTTGAATTTACAGCTTTGTAAATGCAGTATTCTGGTTCAAGGCAAAATGCACAACAAATCTCTAAGGCATGTGTTTCAAACAGCAAAAGCCTAGACACAGCCCAATGTGTGCATGATAAAGCACGTGGCTTCCCAGAGAAAAGGGCAGAGAAATCACTCGCAGATTCAGGATCAGCCATTGAGGCGGCTTACAAATGGATCTCCCAGCTGCTGGTTGCCTGGAGGATACACAGGCAGTGCTCTCAGCAGTGAACATTTAAATGAGAAGTGGATTGTGACCACTGGGGATAGGTACAAGGGTGACTTGGCACAACTGTAGACAAATGACAATGCAGGGTAAAGGATCAGGGCAGTGTCTTTAACTCCATGAGAGATTAGCAAATAGAGGCAATAAAATGCACAGAGGACATAAATGGCAAGCATTACAAATCTCTACAGTACTTTGTTAGATAACAAGCACTTTATCATGCAAAACATTGTAATGCTCAGCTTTAATACCAATGTATTCTTATATACCAGTGTCTAAGTAGACTCACTCACTCACTCACTCACTCAGTCTGCTATTTGCTATGCTAACCACTAGCAAGCCCAATACATTGTTAAGCTGTCACTGGAACGAGTACTGTAAGTAGATGTAAATAACAAGGTTGCTGCTTTCCTTAAAGATTATAATTAACACAAAGCAAACATGCCAAAAACAGTATATGTTAAAACCTTGTGATTTGTGCTGATAAAGGTTCTCTAACTGGATAACAGTGAGGTTGTTGAAGACTTACAACAGGTTGTACTCAGTCTTACAATCGTCAAGAATATGGACAATAGGACAAGGAATTGATGAGGCTGTTGCGTCATTCTAGAGCAATTCTTTGTAGATCAATATGGTAGTCACAGCACCAATAAAAACATCTCTTGCCAAAAAAAAACAATTAAACAAAAAGCACGTTGTGTTTAGTACACCATGATTCAAACATTTTCCTGATGATGGCTATCCAGACCACTGATAAAAAATGGATCACTATGTCTTCTCAGCTGATGAGCTAATGACAATTCCCAGAGCTAGTCAGTGGTAACTCGTCCTAATTAAAGCCCTCATGTAACTAATGAACGATTTCTCTGAGAGGCAGGAAAGCAGTTTGCTCCCATCCAGTGGAGTGAAATGAGGAGACCTGAGGAGTGGCTGCACCTGGGGAGTCTGAGATGAAGGCTGAGGGGAGGGAAGGCAGAGCCAAGCGATGCCAGATGGCACCACCAAGGCTAAGTGCCACACACACACACACAGAAAGCTGACTGCTCATGGCATACCATCTAATGTGATAAAATCCCTGCACACACAATGAAAAGTTGAAAGTTTTTTTTTAAAGGTGGCTGCACCTGAAGCCTGATGGCTGATGTGTCAGCGTGCACATTGCTGGTTCACATAACTTGACTAAAAGGCACTTTTGGTGACCATCGTGTGAGTGAGGTGTTTAGATTACAGCAGACCTAATGGTTTTTATCCGAGGTGAGAAGGTCACCCAGTGGTGATTTGGCTGTAGTCTGAGATGTCCAGGTGAGACAAGGGCAGTCCCCAGGGTGTTGGAAACCCTTAGGATGTCTGCAGGATATTGTAGGGAGCGCTCCCTTCACAGACACCTCTTCGCCTAGCCACACAATGTGGCCCATGTGACACAGTAGACCCCTTTTCTGTATAACAGAGTAGGAAACAATGACAGTCAATGGTAGGGTGGGTCACCCACTCAGTAGACCTTAGGATTTGTGATATGTTGGTACCACCAATTCCCAAGAATGTGGAAGAGCCAGGCTGAATGGTAGGCTTCAAGGTGGCGATTCTGTAGAACAGTCATTCAAGAAAAGTCAGATGTTCCCCTGCACTAGACATGGCTGCACAATTGATATTTTATTATTGAAAATCACAATGTGAACATCTACGCTTTGATAATTGCAATGCCTGTGATGGCTTGCAACTGTATCTCAATGGGTAGTTTGGTCACATATTTATATCATCCTCTTTCTGACGGCTAACCTATCATTGTCATGTCTGCTGGGCACTAAGCACTAGGAATACTAAGTTGAAGCATTGCTGTCAAACTTTTCCTCAAAAATAAAATCAGAAATCATTAAAATCGCAGTTAGATATGTTACCTAGTACTGAAACATTTTCATGACTGTAGATTTTTCCCGCTGCATCACGCCCAAACTCATCTGCTAAAGGTCCCGAGGTTTTATTAACAGATGGCAGTTCGTTTCAGGGTCCAATGAGACTTGCCAATGATGCAGTTACATGAATTTGTTGACAGTGACTAGTGGTGGTAATGGGTGGCAGGATGTCAGGTATGGACTGAAGATTTGTCTTTACCCAGCTGAAGGTGAGGCCCTGGGATAAAGCATTGTTGGCAGGGGCATTACTAACAGCACCATCAAACTAACTCAAGCGGAATGCACAGCTCTCTGTACTACTTTTGTCTCTCTTGGAGAAAAGAAAATGCAAAATTAAAAAAATCTTTCAAACATCACAAGGTATTGAGCATAAATTTGGGTAGCAAACAGTTTTAAAATGCCAGCTAATATGACTACATCATGGTCAAAATGTTGTCATTGGGCTGCCCATAACCTTAAACTGGTAAATTAGATCAACGCTATTTTTACAGCTCCCTTAGTCCCGAATGGAAATTGCTACCTTGTGACATGACGGCCACTGAATGAGTTTACTTTGATCAGTGCCACTCGTCCAGCCGATGCCATAACCATGCGACACCATATTCTGTAACCACATTAGGAAGGTTAGAGTTGGCTATGAGACCGAGAGTTCGCTATGAGACTACAATTGGAAAGCAGACCGTTTAAAAAACATAGCAGATACAGTCTCCCACAGCTCCTGCTAAAATCACTGTACCAGTGCACATTTTCCTTTTCCAGGGCCAACAATGCCTTGCAATCTTCGGACAACTTCCACAACAATTTCCAGAACACTGGAATCCCTACATTGCACTGACTGTAGTTCAGGGACTAACTCAGCAATCTGACACAGCTGACTTCTCACTAAAGAGAGAACAATGCTGTAGAGTGCTGTACACAAAGTGAGGGGGCTAGCTGGCCTCTGTACATTATGTGGGTGACTCCGTAATTCCTCTGGCACAGTCACATCACTGCAGAGCAGTCTAATCACCATGGCATCCTGCTGCTACTGCCAATCAGGGCAGGGAGGGAGGGAGGGGGCACAAACTTCCTTCCGAGTCCATTCATACCACAAAAGCCACCTGCTGTGCTCGTCAAAGCCCAAGAGTGCAAGGGAATAGGAACGAGAGAGAAGCAGTGAGTTGAGAAAAAAAGAACTGCCTATATCTTTGGGATAGGTTGAACATTCCATGCGCCAAAACTGCAAAAGGCAGTGCTTCTGTCAACTGAAACACCACTTCCTCCTTCACTAGCCCATTCACGAAGGTAACATCTCTGAGCTCTGTCCAAGACCTGGTAACTTCTTATGAACTAATGAATGTTTCAGATGACAAGAAGGCCATGGACTCGAAAAGAAAGTACTTTCAAGAAAGATGACAAACACTGCTACAACAGGAGAATGGTGAAGACTGTGATGCTGGCATGACACTAAACATTCCTTAACACTGGTTCAGTACAAACTGAGGGAGACAATACTTATACGCAGAGGGATAGATTGAGCTCCCATGCGATTAATCTGAGCAGGATTAGGCCACTCCAGTTATTCATTCACCCACACATAATTGTTTTGGACACCAAGTATTATTTAAACAGCAAAGGTAATATATTTTTGGAGGCTATCTGAAAAATTGCTGAATACAAACACTTAATACTACCTATAACATTCATTATCATTCAAGTATTGCAGTATCGCAATCCACTGGTTAGATTGGGGCTGGTCTTCAGTAAAAGCATATCAGAGACTAAGATCGCCTACTTTATTTAAAATGTTGGAGGTATAATGTAACAACCAACAAACAGAACAATGAGACGTATAAACATCGACAAACTCGGCGTAACAATTTAACGAGGCACATGTGTCCACATTGTTTCCTTTACTGGAAAGTACATTCGTCGTAGATAATCATCCCCAGTAGGCTAATAGACCCAGAAGAAGAAATCTGTTCACTGGGAACAAGAGAAGTTTCTACGCTGAAAGAGGACCAATGGAATTCGCAGTAGCTAAGATTAAAAACTGGCAACAAATTACTTGCATCTAAAATACTTTGCAGTGAAGGCAATAACTAATTTGAGAAGCCACGTTTCACAACGTTGATCAAATCACAGCCAACGCCAAAGCAAACATGACGGCGAAGAAAACCTCGTTTGTGAAACAGAACAATTCAAGTTTTCCTCAATTATAAACAAATGGGCTTTCAAATGAAAACTGGTTGTCTGCCTGCCGATTTCCCTTCGTTATAATTTCAGAGTAACTGCGGAAGCCCTTGCCAATTAACAAAAAAACAGGATATAAGGCCTGACCATTTGACTTTCGAAACGGCATTAAGTGTGTTGAGAACCTAATAGATGAAGGTTTGCTTACCTTTTGGGAAAACCACTTTCCTTTATTTGAGGTTACATACGTTGTCAACACAGCTCAACTCCTGCAATTGATTCAGGGTAATCCAAGTGGTTTTGTTAGCCTATACAAAACTTGAAATCACGGTCTGTCCCATCCCGTTTTTATTAGCCTCCGCCAAAAATGGTAAATAATAGGCTGCATTAAAATAGCCTAATAATCCGTTTCTGTCAAACTGAAAAACCTATGTATCGAATCATTTGGACAGCACATTAAAACATATATAGAACAGCCATAAAAGAAGAATGGTACCAGCAATGATTAACAAAAACCTTTAAACCGGAACCGGTAGAGATTGGAATAAGGCTAGCCTACATGACAAAAGACACCCAAGTGGCCCAGGAATACCAAAGCTTTCACAGTTGGCGTGCCTCCTCCTCCTCGCTGAGAGAAAGCTACGCATCCCACAAGATGGCCGCCGGGATATGTCTATGTTTAGATTTATCCAGTGTGAGGAGAAATGTGTTGCAAATGTCAGATTATTATTCAAAGCAAAAAAAGAAAACAGATTGGACAGGCTTAAATGTTTTTTAACGAGTGATCAGGTGAATTGATCAGGTGATTAAGTCGAACAGTGATGTGGCGTAAGAGCCAAAACCACGTTCTGATTTCGCATCTTACATCTGCACCCTTATCCAACCGGGCTGTTACTCACGTCTACTGCCAAAAGAAAGACTTCTTGTAGGTATTTTTATGAAATATTCATATGAGTAAGAAGGGGTACCTGTAAGAAACAAACAAATAAATCACAGCTATAGTTTTCATGGTCCGGTACTTTCGGAACACAGTTTCGCTTTTTGCGCACTTGGCAAGGACCACGTTAGGTCAGTTTTTTAGGGGGGTTGAAGAGTCCTGAAATGTTTCTAAGCTCCCCTACATAAACAGGAGTGTCTGCAGGTGTACGGTCTTATGCAGTGTGGGTATTATAAAACGGCGAGAGGCAGAAAGCAAACAAGCAACACAGCAAACAGGACATTTCCATAAATATTCCCTGATAATTCATGACAGGAATTGTCCAACTCTCACATCACTTAATGTAAGGCTTCTTAAACTTTTTATAAGCCCAGCCCTCTTCAAGCACAGTAGGTTACCTCAAGCCCAACCCAATTTCTCCCCACCCCCACCTCCCACACACAAACTCCCACTGATTTCATGCATTCTAATGACTTGCTCAGAAACCGAAGTGTGGTTTATGACCATTGTCAAATACAAAGCCTAGGTTGGAGATCTGAAATCAATGGGACTACAAACAGACCACAATAACATAGTGGTTGCAAGAAAGATGACAATGGTCTTTTCCATTTACTGTTGAAAATAGGCTGCAAACTCAGTGTATGAGAAGATAATATTCGTTTAGATTCCAAAAGATGAATGATGACATTTCCTTCTTTTCTCTCTTTTTTGTTGGTCTGGCTGAAGCCAAATGTATCTGGATTAGTTGGTGAAACTGTAGCTCAGGTAGCACTTTCACACTCCTGTTACCTTAATGCCTGTGAGAATTACTGATTTTCAGTGATTTTAATGTATACCTAAGATGAGCTTAAAACACCAGCTCTGGACTGCAAATAAACAGGTGGGCTAATGTGCCCATCATGCGCACGCGGTAAACGTCCTCATAGAAGAGCCCTGTCATTTTCTTTTGCTAGGAAGATGAGTCCACAAGTCCCATATATTACAAGATTAACCACTTACCTTTAGTTAACTTAGTTTGGCTAGACACTAAACCACCTACTTGGAATACCCCCTGGTGCTTAACATAGGCTTACATATTCTAGTTCGACCCAGGGGGTGTGTCAGAAACACTGAACTGTACTATGGATATTGTGGCCATATGGCTGTTGTTCTGGCCAAAGGTTTTGGTAGTCTGATCTTCCACTATGCTTGCATATATTGTTTCACATAAATACTTAGACGCACAATTAGAATTTGATAGGGCATAACCATAGCTACCTTAGAAAGCAGGACTTCAAGCACTTCTTTACTTGAATTTTAAAAACTACTTCGTCCTTATTATAATTCTACCAGAATGATGGTTTGACTTCAGCAGACTTGTTCTTGTTTATTCTATATGATAACACTAAAATTATGGAAGATAATGATTTGTACCAAGCCAGTCAGTAGATGCTGAAACGAGTTATTACCAGGCGAATGAAGACTTTCTCGACCGCCCCTGCTGTCTGTGGACAGAATACCACGCTTGCAATGTCTGGGTGTCTGTCCCTGCACTCCCAGATTCCCAAAGTCTCAAATATCGTCGTGAGAAGCAGAGTCGTGAGAAACAGAATCGTGTTAAATTCTGACTTTACGTACCTCAGTGGACATGACTACTTTCATATTCGCCCGTTACTCTGATCAGTTGAGTTGAAAATACATGCACAATGTGAGTGGAAGGGAAAACAGTCAACTTTTATGAGAGTGTCTCTTTACTTGGAGACACTAGGGGGAGCTCCATTGAGAAAAAAAAACACTCAAAGGTGCATAGTCCTGCTTTCAGTGATGTTCACTTGTACAGACTATATAGTTTTTGTCTAACAGATTACATTAATAACTCTAATGTATAATTGCCCATCTTGCCCTACAAAGCCAGACAGCAGTAATTACACATTTTATCAAAACTGAGTTTAGACCGGAAATTGACTTTATAACACCTCTTTGACTTGTGACTAAATCTCTTGCTTCTGCCTATTAGGAAAGTACATAAAAGCATCTCCACTATAATATCAACATGTTTGACTGGATAGCATGACAACTTTACAGCCATTTTTCTCAGATTCAGTGTTGATGTAGTTACTGCATGTTGTCTTTGTAGGGCAGCATTGCTATGGTTTTAAAATACAGGCTGGAAAAAAAGGTGGATATATTGTGTAGCACAGCCTAGTTGTGATTCTGTACAGCATTTCATGTCAAAAATTAGTTTGAGTTTCAAACAGAAACTGAAAAAGCAAGAGGTGGAAGTGTAGTTTAAAATTTCAATGCCAGGAATTATTATTTTTGTGATTTTAATCTTTTTCCAGGTCACTTATTTCCAGGTTTGTCAGCACACACGTGTGTTTTTCTGTGTGGGCACAAATGAGGTTTCAAATGAAATCATCTCTACAGCACATTTTTAAAACAAGAGAGATTATGTATAAGTGAGAGTATATGTGTAACCAAAGTCATCCCGTGCAGTCTAACCCAGGCTCGAACCTGCAACCTCATGTTGTTTTTGGTTCTGCGTTGTGATTGGTGGATGTAAAAGAAATGTGACACCGACACAGCTTATCCATCTTTCTCATTTACTATGAAAAACCACAGCACAGTGTACAGCATGAGTGATGGGTTCTTCATTCCCAGCTCCTCTTCTCAAGATAACAGAAACAGGGAAGAGGTGAAGGGGGCAGGGATATATGACTAAGGGAAAAAAATTAAACAGTAGACGGGGTAGAAGGAGGGGTCAGGAAGCTCTGTTAAAATGTACACTGTTACACTCATAGCAACTGTGGATTGGGAGTTGAGCACACTAGCCAGACTAGATGGCCTATGACTACCTGCATTGCCTGCACCACAGGCATTGGTAGCCCTAAGATTAAAAGCCCATATTTCTCAAGAGGCTGCTAAGGCAAAACAATATTGCCTTGACTGCCTGGGGGTATTCAGTCCACTTTCCTGAGCTTGTACCCTCTTTTGATATTGATGACTGCTGCAGAATTGATATGAGGCCCCTGGCACATGCATGGCTCTAAAGAGAGCAAGAGATGAGTGATGCCATTGCCACAGTTGTCAGCTTGTACAGGACTTGGTGACCCGGGACCCTTTGCCTGTTGATGTAAGCAACGGTCACCATGCGGTGCGCTCTATCACCACAGTCCTACAGTGGCCCCTCAGCTTTCACAAGAAGCATCAAAGGATGAAAAACATGACCCTGAGCTCCAGGACATTGAAGCGCTAAAACACCCAGAGGTCAGACTGACCTAGCCTGGTAAACCAGCCCCTCGTACTTCATTTGAGTTTGTATAGAGGGTCTGGCCTTGCTGCTGTGACTTCCATGTATTCGGACCAAGCGAATCTGAGCCAATCAGCGAACAGAGTGAGTGTTCATGAGCGTCATGAGACTTTGTGTGCTACATTTAAATTGTAGTGCGTAGGCAGACGGGGTCAGCCCTATGTTCCCAGAGTTCTAAGCTTTTTTTTCACTGAAAACGTTGAAAATTAGGCCCTATGTTCCCACAACTCTATGTTCCAACAGCCCTATGTTCTCACAGCCTTATGTTCTCTCACGATTTTTCGAATTTAAAAGATTTTTCTCAAAATGAAACTGTAAGTCAAGTCATGACTTACTGGCCCCTCCTTACATTAGGGACTATAGGTAGGGTGGGGGGCCCCATCAGATGATCTTGTTCTGGGCACAGTCAAGACTGTTAGCGGGCCTGGTGGTGCCTGCTGTGAATGCGGTTTAGCTGCTGACAGTAATGGATAATGGAAAAATGAGCCAGCTGGTTAACACATGCATAAGCCATATTATATTCAGTCCATCTTAAAAAAAAGTTTTACAGCGAAAGCAAGGAAAGCGACACTGATCATTCTTTGAGTGAAGCATCAAGTTCAGAAACATATGATGAGACAGAGGCATTTCTGCACCAAAGTGTGTTCTTCAGTGGGTGGGCCTCTCCAGGAGAAAGCAAAAAACTGTGTTTGGTGCAGGGTGCATGAGGACAAGAGGCACCCAAATAGCTCAATGGGTAAGATGGTTAGACTTAACACACACTCAGCATGGCACACTTTGAAATGACACCCAGCCCATATAGAGAATAGAGAGCTGAGGGATTGCGTAACACTGCTAGTTGGGTCAACATCAGCAATATCATATCTGATAGCATATCACTGCCACAAATAGAGAAGATGGTTTTTATAAAGTTCATAAATGTTCTGAAAGGACAGTAAAAGGGAGAATATGGGAGGGAGAAGTGGTCTACAAGGTTGCATACTACTGCAACAAAAAAATCCAAATGGGTGTATGTCCTTTCAATGAGGTGATAAAATTGGCACTGTTAAAGAAATTATTACTTAGGTTAAGTTTAAGGGCTTACAGCTTTTAAATAAGAAATAAAGATTTCTTCTGTACATACCCTCACTCATGGACTGGATGTCTGCAAAGTGTTAAATGTAAGTGGCTGGCAGTCAAGATCACATGACATCCTTTTTTTTAGTTGTTGAAAAAAAATTAGAGTTTGTTTAAGTCTATAGGACATAAATGGCTTGAAGGACAGTAATTACAATCTGGCATGATGGATCTATCTGGCATGATAAAGAGAGAGAGAGAGAGAGAGAGAGAGAGAGAGAGAGAGAGAGAGAGAGAGAGAGAGAGAGAGAGAGAGAGAGAGAGAGAAATATTAATGAAATTGGTACCTTGAAAATAATTACATTTGTTGCACTTTTTTAAGGATGTGTCTATAATTATTTGAAAATACATCTCAGCAACCAAAGGAGATATCAGGAAGAATTTTCTGATAGTGATTAGACATAAGGAACTTTTTTAGACAAAAAGTTGCAAAAAATGTTAAGACCATGTTGACAAATTATTTTTTTGTGTGTGTCTTGACGTGATACAAAATGATAGCTTACGAAGTTTTTACGAAGAGTCAATAATAGGTCAGGTTGGCATCAAACTGACATCAGATATAAATTCCTTGACCCTTAAAAGCCCCTTATATAATATAGGCTACTAAACAGAACTGCAGGCTAAATCACTCCAGAAGTGTTTTCCACATTTGCAGATGGCGCTTATTTTATATTAATGTAGTGCACCACAATAATAAACACGTTGGGGAGAGAGTGTAGGCCTAATCTTACTTTACATGTCAGTCAGTTTACATTGGTCTGTTCATTATATCAATAAATGTAGAGTTGTTGGGAGTAGTTGGATTTATGTATTACAGGTGCTCAGCTTTGATGGGAGGGACCAGTTAATGGCAGTTAATGTGGATTAGGCTATGGTTCAATAGTACCACCAAACGCAAATAATACTTAACAGGTATGCAGCAATGTAGGAAGGCTACACATTTTTGGGGGGGAATTCACCTAATACATTGCAGCATAGCTTGTACTGAATTTGGTACTATTTTACCAAAATCCCAAAAAACAATTTGATGGCTTAATCTTGCCATGTATGTAGGCCTACTAGTTCTACCTGTGCAGTTCACCCACGTGATTTCCCTAATTACTGTAGGCCTGAGGATGAACACGCAAACCTCTTGCACAGGTGAGTAGGGCACTGACTTAGTCAACAGTCAACAACCGTTTTAATGTATGGTTTTAAGAGACTGTTCAAACAGTTTATAACCAGTGTTGAAACCTTTTGCATGAGCATGCTGCCATGCAGGCCACGTAGCACTGCATACAGATGCGGGCTAAATACTAAACGAATTCCTTTAGCTGTGTTGAACTGCTAAAGCCATCACCTTTTAGGTTGTACGGTAGGCTACGTGTTTAGAGAGCGATTCCTGGTTTGGATTTTTTTTTATAGATCACTTGTCCACTAGGGCTAGGCCAACCGTCTTCTATCCGTGAAAGAAATATGGTTAGAAGAAAGTTGTTGCATATCAGCTGTCAATGGCCAAACACCCAATGGAGCGTAAAAATGCCCCCAAAAAGTTTGCTTCACCTCCAAGAACGTTGCTGATGTTTTAAGCCTCCTCAGGGCTGGTGGAGCTGCTACCTGTACAGCTGGTCAGAGAACATTGCTTCCTGGTCTACAATGCCCCCTAGTGCCCTCATACTGTCTAATGCGACCATGCACAGTTTGTCAGCACAGACTGCTAAAATGCGTACAGTACACTAACAACTTATATTACAGTAGGGCCTGGGCTTAAAAGAAAGCTAAATTGTGCCGATTGATGATTAAAAAGGGTTGGCAAAGCCAACACTATGGTCACCAGCTTTCATAACGTATGCAAATGTCTCCCATACTTTGCTCTGAGGTCATCCGTGGCAAGTTTAGAAACTGACCATGCCTGGTGTCTGACTCGAGAACATTGAAGAAGTGGCTACGCACTATGCTGCAAAACAATGGCATGCGCTGACCAAACATATCAGAGAGAGATACTTTTAATCAGCAGCTTAAGACTCACCTCTTTAACCTAGACTTGTGGTCTTGGACCGCTTTACCTACCCTACTTTGGTACGGTTCCTCTTCCGTGAAAGCAACCAAGCCCAATTGGATGGAACATTAGAGTTCATTGCATTATTATAATTATCATTATCGAAAGTGGTGTGTTTTAGTCTGGTTCCGGTGGTGACGGTCTATTTTGGTTCGTTTAGAACTATACATATGTGAAAGCAAACTGTACCCACGTCTGTTTGCTACATTGTAACATTTTTTTGTTTAGTAGACTAGTGCGGACCAATGCAATTGAACTGTGTCTGAAAGTGCGCTAAGAGAGAACAATCTCTCTCTCTCTCTCTCTCTCTCTCTCTCTCTCTCTCTCTCTCTCTCTCTCTCTCTCTCTCTCTCTCTCTCTCTCTCTCTCTCTATCGCTTTCGCCGCTCCCCTTTCTTCCTCACTCAGGTCGCTCGATGTCGCCACTGACAGTGCGTGTCTAGTATAGCTACAAGCTCACCGCACAGGTCCTATTCATTACCAGCGGCAAGGCGAGGTGAACGTTTGTACAATATATCTCGGATAGACCATGCCGGTGTAGTACACGCGGTGCGTCGAAAAGTTTGTCTCTGCTCAATTTTCAGCAAATTAATCTAGCGAACGCGAGACGATGAAAGTTGAATCTCCGTACACAGCGGAGGTTTCTCCGGCGCCGGCGGTCCTTTGCTTTAGTCTGCTAGAACGGTTTACCCATTCTAAAACGTTTATTCAACCTGTTTAATGGATGGTTTTCATGTTTAAGGCAAGGTAATATGATAGCTCAGAAAGGCAATAGATTCATACGTACCCTATGTGGTCATATAGCAAAGGTTATTGCAAAGCGGTAAACGCACCAGAGACGACCTTATTGACGGCAACACAGAAAGGTGCTTAGGGATAAGGGGTAATGTTGGCGATATGTGAGTTAGAAAGATGGTATGGCATATTCCAATGAAGTATACACTGGTTAACAACAATTTGACCAATTTGTGATATTGTCTCCGCAATTTAGTAGCCTACATTTGATATGTTTCAGTAAAATAACTTGATGACATTACTTGTTTGTATGTTGACCACCCAGCTAATTTAGTCGGCTATGGTTCATGAAGTAGGTATAGTCCACCATATTTGAGAATTTTTAAACTAAACACCTACAACCGGCGGCGAGATAAAGAGAGGGAACGCGTGCGCAACCGAAAGAGTGGATACGCTTCGCGCTCATCTTCTCACGCGCGTACTGTACTTTTTCAGACCCCCGCAGTCAGCAAAAGCATTTGAAATTGTTTAGTGTATCAAGGCCGCTTGAAATTACATCTGGTAGTTACTTCGTTTCTGTGATCATAACTTTGGGTGACTTAATTGCCTCCGTTTGCCACCCGCGACTTTCGGTGCTGTCTTGGCTATTTGGCTACAGAAAAACAGTTTGAAGTTTTAGGATCGGATTAAATGGTCAACGGTACTACAACCTCCGTAGTTTTTAATAATACACAATGATGCAAATTAAACAATATTTGACTCAGCATCCATTTACGGTACACTTGTAGGCTACCCGAAGCGCACCTAAGACATTTGACAGTTTCAGTGAAAAAGATACCCCTCAAGCTGGTAATTAAGAAAATATAATGTTGGGGATATTTTTTATTCTTTATTCTTTTGTTTAGGTGTCGTTCTTTGAGCTGTTGAGACTGTGGAGTTCACAATATTAACCCAATATACTTTTTGGTTGAACTCCGGGGATTGCTGCTGATTGCTGGCTGTTTTTGTGTACGTTCCTATACACTGTCCTGTCTCTGTGGAAAGGGAACAACACCATACATAAATGAAGCCAATAAACACACTGCGTCAGGAGCACGCAAGGGAAGAACAATGATTTTCAGTTGAAATGTCAACAGCCTTTCCCCAGAATCACACATGGTGCATTCATCAACGCAAAGATGTCCATGAAAGAACATTACCAACATACTGTCGTTCCTTCAGTGCAGCATGAGGAGGGCTCATGTTATAATGCACAATAATGACTGGAGAGAATATTGCCAAAGTCGAGAAGAGAACCAATTCAGTAATGCAGTTAATAGAATTCGTGACATGTGATTTCAGAAATAAAAAAAGTTACAAATCTTTGTGTGAGCATGAATCATTTACCATATTAGCTGGCATCACGATGATAACCTCTTTTATGGCTCTCAATGAAGCTGCCTTCATCCAATCAAGTGTACAGGGTAAAGGAACATCACATATCATATAAAAAGAAACTGTATAGTGAATCAAACTAAATAATGCTGCGCAGTGTCAATAGAAAACTATTCATTATAGATAAGCATGGCATCGTACTTTCTAGTCTATAACTTGAAATCTTCAAACTTTTAGACTGACATTGTGTTCATTTTAAACATGGCTGTTTATCCACAGCTATTATTCAGCACGTTTGGCTTAAGGGGGGTCAGTCTTTCCTGCGTATTACCTTTCTGTGCTGACGCCTTAAAGAATATTTCCAAGAACTGACTGTCAGGAAGCAGGAATTCATGGATCTGGGTGCACTAATGCTACAAAAGTGTTGAAATGGTGGTGTTATGCATCTGATGACCATTCATAAACTCTTTTAGTTTTACTTATCCTTCACAAGAGGCGTTTTATCCTAAATGGCACGCCTCCCCTCTACATTAAGAAGTCATTTACCTTGAACTAGACCAAGCTTTTAAACGGATAAAATGACATTGAAGTGGTTGTCGGTTTTATATGTTTTATAGGACTGACTTCATCACCATTAGTGTTTTCTAGTTTGGTCCAACGGCCTACCCATCGAGCAGGTTAGTATACTGCTTGAAACACAAACTGTGCAATGGCGAATCGTTGTCATTTTTAATAACATAAAACACATTCACATTGGTTTTCGGTAGCCTGTTCATTGGAACGGACCAAGACAACAATTTTGAGTGTGACGCAAGCAGTAGCGTCAGGCACAATCGAACAACATCTGCATCGGCCTAGTGGCTGTGGGCGTAATGTATCCCTGTAACATTTTTACCAAGTAATTTAAAAGACGCTTTAAAGAAGCAGAATTCTTATTTTGAAGTCCTGTTTTTTAAATATAGTTTTCCTTATGCCTGGCGCAGATCGAATTCAAAGCAATGTTTATGTAAAGTTATTAGGGCAAAGTGCTGGCAACATAATCCTGGAGCTGAGCAAAACAATGTGTTAACTGCGAACACTTGAACAATGATGAAATGTTTATTAGGCTATCACAAGGCAACATGACCTTTTGAGCAGTGCTTTGCAGGCCTTCGTGCTCCGTGGCATCACCTACCTAGACTCACTTCGGTGTCCGTTCATTGACTTAGATGGGCGTGTACATGTGAGGCAAATTCTATGAGAACTAAAATTATCACTATTTCCACTTGATGGCGCTGTTTACTTGGTCCAAGAAGTGCAAACTACATGCCCGTCCACCCTTGTCGTTGAATTAAATCAAGCGCGTGAGAAAGCAGTGGGCACCTGTGACTACAACAATTCGTCACTCCACGTCAGAGTGTCTCAAACGTTTATGCAAACTATTCCCTAAAATCCAATTCCACCATGATGCTATAGATACGTAATCTTGCCTCCGTCATCACTCCAGAAATTTCGTGTAGCAGTGGTTTCAGAAGTCCTTTCTAAATGAGCTTGTTAGTTATAATTATATCCCCATGGGTCCATCTGCAAAAAAAAAAAAAAAAAGCAAAACTTTAACAATGGTTAACTCTTTTAAATTAGGCGTCACATAGGGTATATGTTTGATTGACCCCAGTGACTGTAAAAGTGTGGGTTTTTTTACCAATACAGTAACAAACCTTATGAGGCCGTGATGGGCAACATCTTAAGGGATAACAATGACAGGCAATACAAGTTTGCTTTCATTATAGGCCTGTTATTGAAGAACACATATATATTTTTATAAAATGTAAAGAAAAAATACACAGGCCTACATTTAGATTAGCATACACCAAATCATGATTGTCAGCTATAGGTCAAAAATATAAAGATATATTTTAGGCTACTCGTAATATTGATTGTAGTTATTTGATTAATGAAAGAAGATCAACTAACTTGTAGTCTTACATGTTGTGTCACTTGTTTAGAGTGTTAATTGGTAAATAGGCTTAATATATTTTGTAGGCAATTGAAACATATTCAAACGACGGAATATAATTGCTGCGCCAGGCTATATAATTGCAAAAATAGTCCATTCAGGCTGAATGGGCAATGTATGTCTACAAATCCACCCACTTGTTTGCCATTACTGTCACCCTACTTATGAGTAAGAAAAAAAAACTTTCTTTCACGGGGAAAATTAAGTTTTCAAGATAACTTCCATCTGCGGTGAATGGTTGTGACCAGTTCATCGATGAGGAAGGAACTGTAGGCTATATTCCGGGAGGAAGGCTTGATGACGTCTATAGCATACTTAATGTGACTTACTGAAAAAAGGCAAGACTCGCTATTCATGGATAAAAATCCGAGGTAATCGGACCAACGGAAAAGTTGTGCGCAAGATATGTAGAAAACGACAACAATTTATTTGGTTGAGTTTTTTTTGGTTCGATCAGGCGACTTTGCTGATCGCGAATTATATATAAAAGTGCAGGGGTTGTTTGAACTGACGAGCACACAAGGAAACGGCGGAGGCGCTTCAGGGAAGAAGTGCCGTGGTGAGAAAGATTCTTATCTCTCTCACACAAATCACAGCCGCACCCGATACGCATCCGACAGCATTTCTCTACATTCTCTGCAATAGGTACGTGATATGCTTCGGTCTTTCTGACATAAAAATCGGTGCGTTAAGAACTGGAATTTCATGAGGAAACTTGAAGTTCCGACTTGGATTCTTTTTAAGACCTACCTATATTCATCTTTTCGTTTACGATTTGGAAGTGGATTCTGTAGCCTTTGCACCCGTAAAGTTTTTATACGTGAACCAACGTGTGGATGTATTATTTCAAAGTTTATCCAGTCTTCTCTGCTGGGAATATGCTTTCCTTGAATGGATTTTAATTCAGTCTTATATCTTATAGGGTAAGGGTTAGTTCAAGATGACAGATATGAGGGGTGCACCTTGTCATTTAGCTTAAAGTCCATGCAGATGCGGTTATTGTGTCTGTGTGTGCACTGATCAGTAATATTGCAAATAAGGACACAGTATAATTCCGACTGCTTAATTGTGTTATTACTTCTTTCACAGCATGGCCAGGTCTAGTAAAGCGACTTTAGTGTTGCTTATCTACGGAATCATAATGCACTTCAGCGTCTACTGCACACCCATCGGGCTCACCTACCCTAAAATTAGGTACGTATGGACATCTGGTTCTTTCTTAATTTATAAAGTGTAAAATTACTTAATTCTTTCATTCAGTGATTTAGAAACCTACGGGATGGTTGAATATAACAAAGGGGAGCGAAACTAAATTTAATTTTGTTCTGAAACAAAGCTCGGAAGAAATAGATAAAAAATCTAATGACTGTGAGGAGTTGTGAATAACCATTTGGAGTACCCTATTTGATTTAGCTGTGTTATTACATTGTTTTAACCGGTGAAGCGCAGTATACAGTTGTGCTGGCACAACGCAAGGGGCGAGCTCTCCATGGAAATGTAGACAGAACTCCCCTTATTAAAATGTGAATGATATGAATGTAACTGACGGTGATGACGCTGGAATGGCGTCACGGAGGAGATTCGAGGTGAAACGAATGAGGATGCTCTATGGGAAATTTAGGAGCTCCTTAAAGGATTTCACAGTGATGGATACGATCCCACCTGCACACAGTTTTTGTTTATTGATTGATTGATTAATTGATTTTAAGTCAGTTGCATGCATTATCAGCGAGCTATATGATCGCCGTTGCATGCGTGGGTCAGTATTCCCAGATTTTCATCTAAACGATACAGTAGTTGTTTCTCTCTTTTTTGCATTTAGGTCTTCAAACCTCAGCTTTTCACACTTTCGTTGCTTTTCTGTAGCGTCTTCCTCAACCTTGTTACAGCCTATTAACAAGAGATAGTAATCTTCTAAAGAATGCATTTGCAAAGTCATTATCAGCATTTTATTTGTTTCATTAAAATGTCAAATTGATCGCTGTCCCGAATAAGACATCCATCACAGCCGAATAATTGCAATGTGGTTTATCATACCCATCTTTTAATTCTTCTTGTTTCAGACTTGAAAGTGATGTATTTGACGAAGACGGGAACTCATTAAGCGACCTGGCGTTTGACAATGATCAGATTGCTATAGGAAGCCCTGTAACGGACGATGTTTACACGCTATACTACCCTCCTGAAAAGAGGTGAATATAGTTTTGATAACTACTTCTTAGTACCAAATTAGAACACTTTAATTTCACTTTTGTATTTGTTGCTGGTCTGTTAACGTCTGCTTGTTTTGTTCCTTAAAGTTAATGTATTTTTTTCCTCCGTTATTGCTACATTGTTTAGAAATAATTTATTAAATATTTCAAGAGGGAGTAGCTCAATCTATGGGGTCCAGAATTTTAAACTAATTTAATCTAGTTCATTTAGTAAGTCTAACCAAATAGCTATTGAAGATTCAGTCTCAGACAGACTGATAAACAGACTAAAGGAGCGAAGGAGATAGGCACAGAGATCGATGGTCTTTGTGGGTGGCAAGGCAGTGCTTTGTTTAACAACGAATGTTCCTGTTTTAAATTCCTTTGATGGCAAGTGTTATTTCATATAATTTCAAGCTATGCCATTCTTTATGACTATACATACAATTCAATGTGGCATATTTATCATTTCCCTTTGGTCACTCATAAGACAAGCAGATGGAGAATTAGATAGAGCCTTGAGGGACATCCTGGTTGAGTTATCAGCAAGAAAATATCTGCATTCACTGATGGCAGTTCATGAAGGGTAAGGGAATTTCTTTAAGCGTCTACCTGCTGTCATCCCTCATATCACCCCCCATTTAAACAGAGGTGACCACGGTGTCCCCTGTATCTCCATATACCCTGCCTTTGTTCTACTTTTCTTTCCCCTTTACCTGTCTATCGCACATTTTTATTATTATTTCAGCTGCTGTTGTCTTTGTCTGTGCAGTGGGTTGGCAACGTATTGTTGTAACATAATCTTCAGTGACAAAGCCCCAATAATAAAGTTGGCTTGTTTTTATAGGATTCTAAAATCCAGTAGATATCATAGGGAATCTTCATATTGACGACAAAATTAAAAATTAATTACTTACTTTTTTAGTTTTATTACAGTTATTGGGGCTTCTGTATGAACAAAGAATTATGTTTTCAGCGTTTCAATACAGTTGGGGTTGAAACTAATCGACGAGTAGGATACCTGTTTGCGTATTTGTGTGCTACCATCTAAGATTATGTTTTTGTTGTTTTTTTTTTATTATTATTTCATTTGAAGTGGGGGAAGCACCATGGAGGAGGATTCGCAACCATCAAAAAGACACTCGGACGGGATTTTCACCGACAGCTACAGTCGCTACCGAAAACAGATGGCCGTCAAAAAATACCTTGCAGCAGTCTTGGGAAGAAGGTACAGACAGAGATTTAGAAACAAAGGACGTCGGTTTTCCTATCTGTAGCGTCGATAAATGCCCCTAACAGCCACCACCCCCTTCCCCCATGTGTATATTCTATCCTAAGATCAAGTCATCCTGATATAACTGACTAATCGGTGAATCGCGCCTGTGTTCTTTAAACATGTATTTATGTATGAAGTAAAGCCATTAAAATGAATATTTTAATAATAACATTGTTTTTTTTCTTTTTGTACAAGAAGAGCACTTGAGACTGCACAGTTATACTTTGTGGACCAATCATTTAGTTTTATGTATATAGCTATATGTTGAGAAAAACAACCTTAAAAAAGCTGAAGGAAAAAAAAAAAAGAAATTGTGCACCTTGAACGTTATACGCCTGAAATATTTTAAAAGTCGTCATCATATGCAGAAAATAAATAGATTTTAAAAAGACAATCAAAGTTCTGAATGTTATACTTATTTTTGTAATCAATGTTTTAAAAAAAAGAAAAGATAGTAATGTTGTTATTTTGCTCAGTACCAGCCCTGAGTGAACTTATTTTAGCATGGTCTGTTCCAAAAACAGTAGTAAAGGTCATCACTACTCATGTAAGGCTACTTGTTGAAAAGAGCCTTGTGTTGTGGGATTGGGCTGAGTGTAGCTAGCTGCTGTGATGTTCACGTTACTTTTGTGAGCTGTTTCCATACAAGCCACTCTAAAAGTGATTGTGTCGCTTGTGTATGTGAGTGGTGTCCATTGAGCTGGAAGTCCACCATGATAAGACTAACCAAGAGACATTTCTGGTGTAGCTGTGGTGTTTTAATGCCTTGCCTGCAAAATAGATTTTCCAAATATACTACATATCATGTTACATATATGACATTAACTTCTACATACCTGCATGTCAGCCTCAATAACATTTTAATTTATTATAGTTATAGAGGTCTCACCGCAGTGTTCTCATCTCTACTATCCTTCAGCTCTGGTCCATGTTGTGTCACCTACTTACCATGCTGCTTTAACTCATCACCTCACCCTTTCGGTGTTTTCATCCTCAGCAAAGGTGATAGAATCACTTATGCCTTTTCCAGGAGGCTGTTTCCCAGGTTAGAAAGGCTTGTAGGAAAAAGGCAAAGGATGAAATAAGACCACCAGATCTTGTCCTCCTGTATATGTAACTGGGTCCTGTAGACCCCTTGTGAAGAGGCATGCCAGTCGTTAGGTGTCAAGTAAGCTTCAGGATGGTTTAATATTACATTTGTTCTGTATGAGTAGACCCCCCCCCCCCATACCCCCACTGCCCCAGCTTTGGCACATGTAATGCTCGTATTTGTATTCATTATTCTTGATAGATATTGATAGTTTCAGTGGTATTACTGAAGATGTAGCTTAAGTTAAGATTGGCTGATAGCTGATTATTGGAAGTTCTGTTTGTTTTAACTGAAGATCGTGAAGAGTCTATGAAGTACTATTCCCAGTATGCACTGGATATTGGTCTTGTTTGTCAGATATTGTTAAAGTTATTGTACGCTTATTTGTAAGAGTAAAAGATAGAAAAAGTGTGTGAGAGAAAGCGAGGGAGAGAGAGACTGATGGACAGCATAGTAGAAATCGAAAAGCTCATGTTTTCAAAGGTTTGGATATGGAGAAGGTTATAATACCGGATGTCCTGTTTCACCGTGGGATATTTAAGTAACAATTTAAAAATGACATCCTCTTACAAATAAAGCAGGATAAATATCAATTAGTCTGCTGGCAGTGATAATCTTATAATTTGGCATAAATAATGATTTCACACAAAATGCTAAATATGTATATGTACAGTGTGTATATCCTTACCACACATGCTTTATATGGAAATTAGACTTCTTGCAGCCAGTAATTCAATCTCTTGCCCATTGTCCCATGCATGAAATCAATCTTGCTCCAATTTGGCATTCTCCCCCAGGCTTTCTGTGAGCGTGGGCGTGTGCTAGTGTGTGTATGTGTGCACGTTTGTGTGTGTGCCTGCGTGTGTGTGACTGTCTTTGTGAGGGTATATGAGACTATGTTGAGTGTGTGGAAGAGAACACAGTTTTTTGACTGTGGTGCCTTGCTTCACTGTAAATCACAAATCGCCACAAAACATAGATGGCAATTTCAGTGGCCCTACAATGCTGCAGACTATTAGCTTACATTTTACCATCACATTCTTTCCTCTTTTATTTCAAGCCTGGATTGACCTATAATATAATCTAGACTGGAAAAAAAGCATGGCCAAACGTAGTGAGACTATCTGATCTTATAAATTGGTGTTAATGGCAAAAGTATTAATTGTTTCAGGGATGTTTTAATGAATATAATTGTGACAAGCAAAGTGTTTCTGTGTTTGCATTGGCCATCACTTGATGCATATTGGACCCATCTATGTTGAAGTCCATTAGGCAGTTTTTTGTCGTGTTGTTGCATTGATAGAGTTTCTTGACCATTGATGGAAAGCATTGTGGTACCCAGCTCACAGCACAGCCTGTTCTATACACTTCTGAAAGCGCCAAAAGCCTTAATGTGGAAGTTTTATCTATATCTCAAACAATGTGTGAAGTTAAGATTAGCAAAGTGACATCATCATATTTACACATATAACTCCTTAGGGGTTGGGGGTAACGTTTTTAAATGTTAAAGAAGTGTTGTAAGATTTGTATGAATAAATTTTTGTAAACAACACAAGCTCTAATGGATGTCTACTCTTTGAAACACAACACTTTAGATGTCTTTATACACATTGATGAGTGAGAATTGGTCATGTTAATAGTGAAATTAAATCAGAACCAATAATTGACTGACAAAATTAAATTTACATGCACACTTTAAATAGAGAGTTCTACATGTAGATTATTTACAGAAGTGCAGTTTATTATGTAAAGATGTTGGAAATATCAGTTATATATATACAGTATGAACACATGCAGGCAAAAAGTTACATAAGATTTCACAGCATGTAATGTATATAAATTGGCATGTAAATTCAGGAACAGACACATACTATAACATGGCATATACAGTATAATGTTTTTGAAGACTTAAAATATAATCTTACACATGCCATCACAGTAGAGGTAGCATGAGCAAAACAGAATTCTAAGTGCCAGAAAGATAGAGGCAGATAGAACATTCACTAAAACAAAATGGAGCTACTGTAGTTGAATCTCAGATGCAAAGATTTCAACCACTTACTATACAGGGTTATGAGAAGTGCATTTCATACCTAGAGTACATCAAAACATTACTGAAGTTACATTTATTCAATAGAGGGAAATTGAGTAATATTTGGGTGAGACTGAGATGGACTGGAGAAAACATACAAAAAGTAGTTAAAACACAACAAACTGGTGAGAGAGGAATGACATCCCCACTCCTTCAAAAATGGACCAAGAATCATGGTTGATGGTCCAAGTGATGACACCTTCCGCAGCCTCTAAGGCAAGTCAAGATGGCGATATACAAGGTTTTTAAAAGCATGGCTGAATACATTTGCTATACTCACATGATCTCATTGCAAGTGTTGAAATTAGCTTGGGTATTCCTTAAAATAGTTATATGTATACTACACATAAGATGTGGTAAGACACATGTGCCAAGACTGCTTTTTGATATGCAAAGCATTTCCTTGATACATTCATGCGACGGAAATAGATCGGAAGTGCTGCTATTTAAAGCAAGGCTACCTTCCAGCATTACTGGCACTCCTGAACACTCAGCACTAACAGCCTGGCAGGCCTAATTCTCAAGGGCAGCAACAGGAGACAAAGCTGCAACTGCCAAGAAGCTGGCCTGGGCAGTACACTGAGAGCAAGTTTCAATCGAGTCTTATTTCCTTTTTGCACTGGGATCGTTGTGCTGTGAAGCGATTTCTCCCATCAGTCCACCTGCGTCAGTGCACACACACACACACACACACACACACACACATAAACGCACATACACACACGCTTTAGCTGAGGCTATGGGACAAACAAAGTTGCTTGAAACAGTCTTTCAGAGCATGATGCTTTAGGCATGTAGCTTCCCAGATTAGGACTAATAAACTGAAATTAAGCTTCCTGCAGTCACACCCCAAACACAATGAGTTGGGAAATGAACAGTCTCATGGAGGTCTTTACCGAGGTCAAATACTCCATCTTTCTCTCCATCCCCCCTTTTCTGTGTGTCTAGTTACCTTCTTCTCCCTCTCTACTATGTACAAACACTACTGCTTTCTGTCTATCTCTGCCTTTCTCTCACTCTCTTTCTCTCAGCTTCTTTCTGCCTACTTATTCTTCTGCCCTCTTTCCTCCCTCCCATTACTTATTTCTGTCTCTCCAATGGTAAACCTCCCCCAGGGATAAGTCTATCAGGGCAGTGCTGGCAGATGTGTGGTGAAGATGGGAAACGCATGCTTCACACTTATCTTCTGTGTGTGTGGAAAAGCACTCTTCCACTCCAGCTTAAATTGGCTTTTCATAACTTTTACAAAAAGCAAATGGAACCCCTGTGGGGTGTACAAATGGCCATTCTTATGCTGTTAAAATGGACAAGACCAAACCTCAAGGAAAACGTAGGATGCACATTAGCTAGTCGATGTGCCCAGATGGTTTGTGGTGCAGGGAGAGAGCTGCAGAGTTCTGTGTGTGGACCCACAAGGAGAGGGAAAGAAATCTGCTGGATGTCAGAGCAGAGCACAGGTAAACAAACATTCCTATGGGAGGCATTCAAACACAACACAGATCAGTGCCCCCGGGGGGTCTGTCAAGGCTGTCTCTCTTAAAAACACACTCACAACCCAAATCAATCCAGTCAACTCCAGTGGAGTTCCTTCTTAGTCACAACAGAAACAGTCCATCAGAAAACTCATCCAGAGACACGGTCTCAATCAACAGGATCACACTTTCAGGCACAAATCCCTCAAAACAATGCAGCAATGATCTCCAGTTGCCACCGCCTGCGTGTGTATGTGTATGTGTGTGTATCTGTGTGTGTGTGTGTGCATGCTCGTCAGTGGTTGGCGGAAGCAGCAGCTGGGCCCTGAAGTAGCTGCGGCTGGTGGGTGTGGCCATGGTTCCATTAGTTTGATCTGATCCTGAGAGCTGAGCTGGTGCCAGATCTTGCCTCCCCAAGCCTAACCCGATCAGGGAAGTGTTGCCGAGCAACAGGCCACAGAGGAACATGCTTGTTAGGGTGTACATGGAAGCATAGGGTGTGTGTGTGTGTGTGTGTGTGTGTGTGTGTGTGTGTGTGTGTGTGTGTGTGCGTGTGTGTGTGTGTGTGTGTGTGTTATGGCTACATGCACGTATGCCTGGTGATGGCCCCAGGGGAGTCCTGCAGGCGAATTTATCCCCCAGTCACCATTTATCCAGTTTTCAGCATTCAGGTTGAGTAAAAGAGGAGAGTGGAACAGAGGTGGAAAAATAGTTCCATTCATCATGTTATGGCTTCAACTGCCAGGGAAAAAAGGTGGCCAGCAGCAAAGCGAGGGTAAGAGCGAATGACCTAAGGAAAGAGCCACCCAGGGCAGCAGGTAGGAGACGTCATCGCCACTCTGCTGTCAGCCAGGTTGCTTAGCCTCCCTTGTGTCAGAGGGGTCAAGGGTTTCCTCCACAGTCTTCCGACCGCCGACTCTTCCACTGCCCATCTGATCTCCATGTCACGGGCACTGTTGTAAAGCTGTGCCCTCTTCTCCATTTCATGAGCTGACTGAAAATGTAATCAAGCCACAAAACAACAAAAATGCACCCTCTATGTATCCTGTAACACCCTTGGCTCAGTAGCTTGTGCCTGTGTCTGGCTGTCTGTCTGTGGGTAGTAATGCATTACTCTGTAATTACAGTAAGACAACATTCCCAACTAATGTAGCCTAATAGAGTAAGGTTTTTTTTTTGTAAGTCAGCTGTAGACTGAATAATGTACTCTCGTCCTGGGTAGCATTACATAGTATGCAAAAGGCTAACAAACAACCATTATACCCAATTCGTCATACATTGAGAATAGGAGACAAATCAACAATACACCTCTTCCAGTTCATGGCTAATCAATTTTATGCTCAACATGGTCCAAAATATTTCATAAGCTACATTAGCGTCTACTGTCTGTCTACTGTTTGTGTACTATCATACTTTACAAGGGGCTAAAAGTAAACAGAAGTTATAGCTTTCCCTTTAAAACTATATTATGTTGTTTCAGGATACATGCATATCACTTTATAAAAAACACAACCAGGACGGCCAGGACAGGATTTGAAAACAGGACATGTCCTGGGAAAACAGGGTGTTTGGTCACCCCAACTATATTGTATGGTTGCTGTGTATTTAATCACCAAAGGCTTGACAACCCTTACAGAGAAACATCTTGCACCTATTTTAATCAAGTGGCTATACCTAAACTTTACAATGGGTGTTTAAAGCCATAAATACTCAGTAAGTGTTCCTTACAAAAATCTGTAGAACTCATGCACACACACATACACAAACCACACACGCATACATACACACCAACCTTTATTTTTTAATGTACAAATGGCAAGATTGTTTACACTGTTCATGCCACAAAAAGAATAGATTCTCTGTATGGTATGTTGGAATGTTTACATAAATTAGGGCCCTATTGCTGTTCAAAAGATTATTTATTCCTTCATTTTCTTTCTTTCTGTCTTTCTTTCTGTCTTTCTTTCTTTCTTTCTTTCTTTCTTTCTTTCTTTCTTTCTTTCTTTCTTTCTTTCTTTCTTTCTTTCTTTCTTTAGGTATTATAGTTTAGGTATAGCCACTTGATTAAAATAGGTGCAAGATGTTTCTCTGTAAGGGTTGTCAAGCCTTTGGTGATTAAATACACAGCAACCATGCAATATAGTTGGGGTGACCAAACACCCTGTTTTCCCAGGACATGTCCCGTTTTCAAATCCTGTCCTGGCCGTCCTGGTTGTGTTTTTTATAAAGTTCTTTCTTTCTTTCTTTGTGTCTTTCTTTGTGTCTTTCTTTCTTTCTTTCTTTATTCTCACAAACTCTGCTTTTTTAGGCACTTCCTATGCACAAAAACTGATGACATTTTGCCCTCACACTGGAACTAGTGGTCAGCTCCCATGGACAGAAGCTTGGCTGTGGGTGTGGCCCAGAGACCCCATAGCGCCCCCTTATGTCTTACAGTCCTGTGGTCAGCATATAGTTTCAGCTAAATTCCCCAAATTTGGTATGTGTGTTAGGCTCACCAAATGACCAACTTTTATACACACATCATGTATACAGGAAGTGACATAATTGGGGTTATATGCGTTTATACACATGATTTTCAATGTTATTGTACTTTTAATTTTAATTTTAATGTACTTCTCTTAGATGGTTCATCGGATTCATGTCAGATTTGGGATATATATGATGCCCAGATAGTGCTGATGTTATGTTGTCAAGGAATTTTTGATATGTTGTAATACATTGAAATAGCGAGAAGATACATTTTAAAATCTGACCACATAAAAAAGAAATGTGGAATTAAGTCCCAGTGTACTGAAAGATTTGTCTGAAACCTCTCAGGTTATTAGATACTATGACTATGATGAAATCCAGACATCCAATATGCCAGTCATAGCACCACCAGCTGCTCAATGAAAGAATAGGTTTTAATTTATGTGTTTTGAGTCATTAATAATTTTGACAGGCTTGACCCAGGCTGTTTATGATAATATGACAGTTCTGATCAGTAAAACTACACTTGCCACATCCTTTGATATTATGGCGATTTTGGATTTTGGAATGCAATTCGGTCTATATCGTCCAGCCATACGTGTAACTTTGGTTCACATGAAAAAGTGGTTAAATTGTTTAAAGACAGAACTCAAAAATTTCCACTTCACCCACTGCCCATCTGATCTCCATGTCACGGGCACTGTTGTCAAGCTGTGCCCTCTTCTCCATTTCATGAGCTGACTGAAAATGTAATCAAGCCACAAAACAACAAAAAGGAACACGCCTCTTGCATCCTCTAACACCCTCGGCTCAGTAGCTTGTGCCTGGCTGCCTGTCTGTGGGTAGCCCTCTGGCTACATTTACTTGCTATTCATCTCAGTCTCGCATTCATTTGCATTGTTTCGCCGCTGCTATTGGCAAGGAAAGATAGAAGCCCATCCCATGGTGCCTGTTCTCCCTATTCACTTCTCATTTTTGGCCTGTTGTTTTCCTTCTCTCATCTCACTAGAGTTTGTCAGCTGACGGCTGCATGGACAGGATTATGATTGACAAAGATGACACCCTATCAGGGCTGTTTCCCCCCCCCCATTTCTCCCCCTTCCTCTTTGTCTAAAACAAGCAGGTGTTTACTCACCTCCATCCCTCCCTTCACCTGCCTCATTCCTTCCTGTCGGCGGGCCGCACGGCTGGGTGCAGGTGAAGTACACCTGCCAGGCCAGGCTGCCGAGCTGATCTCCCCATGGCCAATTACTCTCCGACTCTGGCAGCCCCGCGCTTAGAGGTTGTGGGGAGAGCATGTGGGCCAGCTATTTCTGCCCTGACCATCTTACGACTCCACGCCTCGAAAGCACTGGCCCTATCTACACAGCTCATGTGAACTGACAGGGCTGATAGGGAGGTTAACATCTTATTTTATATGATCAGAAATACTCTGATAAATAGTCTGCTTTCTATATTTTACACTATTGGAGCTTTACTGAGTCAGATGATTTATAATATGAATAACATGTTGAAATCATAGCCTGGGCCCGCCCACACTGCCTGTGATCCTACACTGAATTTCGCGTTCAAGTCAGTCTGGCCAACCTGTCTATTTTCAGCTCTTCCTGGTCCGGAAAAATCCGGAACCAATGAAAAACGATTGCTACATATATTATGTCATTGCAATCAGTGATCTGATTAGCTGTAGTAGTACTGAAGTGTCCAGTAGTACACAGAGACATTTGAAAGACATCTGTTGATCCCGCCTCTGAGAACTTCCTGTCTATGGAAGGTTTGCCAGATCAAGTGCCATCTGTGAGCTTAGTACGACAGCCAGGCTATTGAAATCCACTAAACATCATTTTACTATGACTTTTAGGCTCTGTAGTCTCTTATATTATATTATAAAAATAATATAATAATTATATTATAAAAATAATATAAAATAAAAACAGCATTAATGTCTCTATCATTTCATCAAGCACTATGGACAATACATTACTGATTCTTCCATGGAGGTCGGATACAATCCATGACTAAATTGCCCAGACATTAGACTATAAAAACAAGACTGCTATCCAGACAAGTCATATTTCTGGCAGCACTGAAAGTACCCATCTATCTGTACTCCATCCAGTCATGCACTCTTAAGAATCAAGCTACAGTAAGTACGGGAGTACAGGAGCTCCCTAGATGCCTAGGAGGGCCCTATCAGGAGTGCTTCAATCATGCACACACGCACACACTTACACACACAAGCACACACACTCTCACGCACACATACATACACACACACACATACACTCTCTCTCTCTCTCTCTCTCTCTCTCTCTCACACACACACACACACACACACACACACACACACACACACACACACACACACATACGCACATACGCACACACTCTCGCGCACACACACACTCTCACACAGCACTCAGACTACTCCAGCACACAGAAGAAGGGTACATTTGCAATCAGGCATCACAACCACACATATAAATACACCTACACACATGCACACACACACACACACACACACACACACACACACACACACACACACACACACACACACACACACACACACACCCCACACATCTACACACCTACACCTTGCGCACTCACCACTCAGGGGTTTAGAGGCAAGAGTGGCTCTAAAACGGCTGCTTCCGCAGCGTGATTTGGACGTGTAGTTTCCTCCAGCAAAATTCTGTTTCCAACTCTTTGAGCAAGCCAGCCATGATTACATCTGAAGAGGCACTTGGCAAATATCAGAACTTTTCACAACTTCCTTGATGGTCTGGCTACGTGTCCTTGTCATAATTGGGGCCCTGCGGGCTGAACTTGGTGCAGTGCAATTAACGCCTGATTTGTGTGACAGAAATCAAAACCAAATAACTCGAGAAGCTACAAACCCTTCACCCCAAACTATTCATTATATATTTGAATACAATAATTACTGTAAGACATGGTCAATATGATAGATTTGTGTTAGTGCCCACAAATACTTGTGTCACTTAATCAATTCAAATATTTTGAAGCTTTAAATGTCTTCTCACTTAAAACTGATTTGTTGATTTGTTTCTGTGTTTAATATTTTGAGAAAAACTCTATGTAAAATAATGAATAATTTGGTAACACTTTATAAAAAGCTGCTATAATAAATAGCAAACTAGCCACTACCTACTCCTTAGGTAATAGTTGTTAATTATTACCATTGTGTCTAAGTTAAGTTAGACTTAGACTTTTTTCACCATTAATTCAATATTTGTTGTTTGCATATAACCTATAGGTAGCACTTTATAATAACTACTTCCTAATAAGCATTTATTTTGCATTTGGTTACTTACTTAACTCTTTGTTCATCATTTGGTAACCACTGGTTTTACACTATTTATCAGTACATCATTTATAAACATATTTGCAAATATTTAAACAGACAAAAAAGATGCTAGCCAAACAGACAGAAAGGCAGCAGGCTGAGAGATAGATAGCAGATAGCATAAAGACAAACAGTCAGACATAAAGACAGATAGCCAACTGACATTCAGACAGATGTGTGTCAATATGTTTATAAATAATTTACTGATGAGAAACAATGTAAAATCAAATGATAAACAAAGTGTTAAGTAAGAGTTAACGAATGCAAATTATACTCAGCTGCAAGCCCAGTCTCCATACACAGGCATACACAAGCTCAGACCTAATGAAAGATTTCATCGCAGCCTGCGATCACATTCAAATCGATAAATACCACACATTGCGTACAAATGAATGTATGCCCACTTTACGCTCGTTTTCTGCCGTACGCACATTTGATACATGAGGGCCAGTATGTGTACATAACAACATCATAAGCAGGCCTTTTCCCATTGTTTCCTTCCCCCTTTCTCCCCTAGCCTAGACCAACCTCTTCATCTGTCTTCCATTTCTGACACGGGTCCTCAATCACAGCTCACAGACCATTACATTCGACTGAGAGCCACCATGATTGAAGTCATGTGATGAACTGCATTCTGACCCTCTTGAAGAGGAGGAGGAGGAGGAGGAGGAAGAGAGGAGAGCGAGTGAGAGGCACTCTCACTGATGCACAACACAACGACTCCCCCTGGCCCTAATGGGATCTCTTCAAAGTTACCTGGAGCCTGGAAATGTCATTAAATGTCAGACTCAGGTGTCAAAAGGGCCGCTACACTTCCATCGACTGACTGACTCGGCCAGTGGCTGTTTCTGAAAAGTAGTTTCAGAGTAGAAGCAGCAGTTCAATTAAGTAGTAGTTTAGGCTGTGGAGCTTTCATATTGCTTTTCAATAAATTCAAAAGTAGACTAAAGAAACACACTGAGCTAGTGTCAGATTGTCTCCCTTCTCTCTTGTAGCAAACAAGCAATTACATATACAAATACATAAATCAGAAACCCAAATAAATACATCAATAGGCTTTGCAGGTCAGTCAGCAGATAGATAAGTAAACATTGTAAGTACATCAATTAGGCGGTAAATACAGCGATTAGGTCAATATCGTGACACAAACTCCAGCACAGTGATGCAGGATCCCAATGCAAAGCAAAGGGGTCTTAAATTACTTTGAAGGGGTTTATTCTGTAATACTGATTGGCTCATGTACAGCATCCCATTAATTTCACAGCTGCTACGATTTATGTCTAAACATTAAAAAATCTATTATTAATTACTGTTTTAGATATTCAAAACATATTTTCTTCTTCCACTAAACTCCATCTAAATCACTAAACCTGAAGGTTAAAAATGCAGGGTACCACCTGCATTTTATATATATCAATTATATCAATTATATGCATTTTATATATATATATCAATTAGCTATAGTGTAACAAACTGTGTAACAATATGTAACATTATGTACAGTACTCACACTATACATTAGGGTTAGTTATGTGTAAGTACACAATACTACATGTTGTTACATGTAGATACACTAAAAAGGAACCGCAAATTAAAGTGTTACCAAAACGCAATTTCATAGAAATGTCAAAATACCCTCTATTCTTCTATTGACCCCCTACGTCTGTTATAGACAGCTGGTCTGTTATTCCAAAATATCCATCAGACCTCCCAGTGCTGGAGTGGCCTATTCAGTCCTGTGTTGGAACTTTCTGCCGCACTTTTGACGAGCTGAGTAATAATAAAAATAAATAAATAAATGAACAGAGCAGTGGGTGGATGACTGAAAGCACACTAGTGCTGTTGTGGAGCTGTGGGAAGTGTACACTGAAGGGATCCCCAGTCTAATGTGGTGAGAGAGCAGGCGGTATTGCCACTGGCTGTTGCCTCTCTGGATGCTCTCACACACAGTGTGAGACGTCCTTCACACACAAGTGGAGCCATTAGCATGTGAAAGCCCCAGCCCTCAGTACCCCCCAGCTGCCTCCGACTGCCTTCCAAACTCGCCCACTCAAAGATACTACACAACTAGCAGCAAATCACTGAGGGCTGGAGAAAAAAAAAAAACTGCATCATTTCAGTGTCATTTAAGCGTAATTTGTCATTTCATGAAAGCCATTAAACTTCTGACAGTCTTCAACAGACTTGTCATTCAAATGTCATTTAAGACCATATTAGTGGAACATTAAGTGTGCCATTTGGGCTGCTGGCTGATAGTGAAGCCAGGCAGAGGTAAAGCGGCAGGAGTCTGAGAGAAATTACTATATTTTAAGTCACGACGTCTGATGTGAAATGTCTTAGAAATAATTAATGACCTACCGCTGTTTACTGTCAAAAGTTCTATCTGGTGAAAGAAGGACGGGAGGAAAACTAAACAGTCAGAGATGTGCTAATGCTTGTCGCTAGCAGTGATGCTACACCCTCCTCTACCATCTGAGCCCCAGGCACTTGTCATCATTTCCTGTCTTTGCTGAAACACACGCGACATTGAAAGTGGCATTGTAAGGTAGGGTAGGTTAGGGTAGGGTAGGGTAGGGTAAGGTATGGTAGGTAGGGTAGGGTAGGGTACGGTTTGGTGTTGGGTAGGGTAGGGTAGGGTATGGGTGGGGTAGGGTAGGGTAGGGTAGGTGTGGGGTATGGTGTTGGGTAGGGTAGGGTAGGGTATGGTGTGGGGTAGGGTAGGGCAGGGTAGGGTAGGAGTAGGGTATGGTGTGGGGTATGGTGTGGGGTATGGTGTGGGGTAGGGTATGGTGTGGGGTAGGGTAGGGTAGGGTATGGTGTGGGGTATGGTGTGGGGTAGGGTATGGTGTGAGGTATGGTGTGGGGTATGGTGTGGGGTAGGGTATGGTGTGAGGTATGGTGTGGGGTATGGTGTGGGGTAGGGTAGGGTAGGGTAGGGTGTGGGGTATGGTGTGGGGTAGGGTAGGGTAGGGTATGGTGTGGGGTATGGTGTGGTAGTTAGGTAGGGTAGGGTATGGTGTGGGGTATGGTGTGAGGTATGGTGTGGGGTAGGGTGTGGGGTAGGGTAGGCTAGGGTAGGTGTGGGGTATGGTGTTGGGTAGGGTAGGGTAAGGTATGGTGTGGGGTATGGTGTGGGGGTAGGGTAGGGTATGGTGTGGGGTATGGTGTAGGGGTAGGGTAGGGTAGGGTAGGGTAGGGTATGGGGTAGGTAAGGTGGGGTAGGGTAGGGTGTGGGGTAGGGTAGGTAGGGTAAGGTGTGGGGTAGGGTGTGGGGTAGGGTAGGGTAGGGTATGGTGTGGGGTAGGGTGTGGGGTAGGTAGGGTACGGTAGGGTAGGGTATGGTGTGGGGTATGGTGTGGGGTAGGGTAGGGTATGGGTGGGGTAGGGTAGGGTGGGTATGGTAGGGTAGGGTAGGGTGTGGGGTATGGTGGGGTAGGGTAGGGTATGGGGTGGGGTATGGGTAGGGTAGGGTAGGGTAGGGGTATGGTGTGGGGTATGGTGTGGGGTATGGTGTGGGGTAGGGTAGGGTAGGGTAGGGTGTGGGGTATGGTGTGGGGTAGGGTGTGGGGTAGGGTATGGTGTAGGGTAGGGTAGGGTATGGTGTGGGGTAGGGTAGGGTAGGGTAGGGTAGGGTATGGTGTGGGGTAGGGTAGGGTAGGGTATGGTGTAGGGTATGGTGTGGGGTAGGGTAGGGTATGGTGTGGGGTATGGTGTAGGGTATGGTGTGGGGTAGGGTATGGTGTGGGGTAGGGTATGGTAGTGGGGTAGGGTAGGGTAGGGTAGGGTAGGGTATGGTGTGGGGTATGGTGTGGGGTAGGGTAGGGTAGGGTATGGTGTGGGGTATGGTGTGGTGTAGGGTAGGGTATGGTGTGGGGTATGGTGTGGGGTAGGGTAGGGTAGGGTAGGGTAGGGTATGGTGTGGGGTAGGGTAGGGTAGGGTAAGGTGTGGGGTATGGTGTGGGGTAGGGTAGGGTAGGGTAGTGTTAATGCTATTAGCTCGGATGCATGTCTAGTTAGGTACCTGCAAGCAAGCGGGAGCACGGCCATGAGGCTTGTTCACATCCACTGCCACCAGCTGCCATCCACCTGCTGAATCCTCATGGAACATCTGGAAGAGAGAGAGATGGGGAAAAAAAAGAAAATTAGAGAAAGAAAAAGAAAGAGGTATGGAGCCAGAAGAAGAGAAAGAGATAGAAAGGGAGAAACATCGACACAAACATAAACGAACAGACACGCACACACACACACACACACACACACACACACACTGCAGATGTCATTTTCACCCCTGGTGATACTCATTGATAATACAGTCACCACCCTATTGCACATGCATCAAAACATAACACCCAAGGCTATGGTATATTTTCTGTATACTGCCCGTTTTTAGGTACTATTTCTTAATAACCATATTAAATTGGATTATATACTTTGTGAAGAGACATATTCCCTTGGGCAGTACCCGCAGGAGTGTGCATGCGTACCACAATCAATTTCAGTGTCTTTATCATGTTAATTGGTGTGCTACCTAATTCATTGCCTTTAACAATACATGGTGGAGGAGCTTATTTTTGAAACAGACTTGCCTTGCCCTGAGAAGACCTACATTCTGCCTTCCCTATCAGCCACCTGAGTTTGAGATAACCAGCGAAGCCCAGGAGAAATCACTGCTTGTCATTAGGCTTACACTAGCCCTTTGGCTGTGACAGATTAGAGAGCTTGCTAAAATTAATAGAAAATCGGACAAGAGGCATGGAGGGAGAGAGAGAGAGCAAAAGAAAGAGAGAGAAGAGAGAGAGAGAGAGAGAGAGAGAGAGAGAGAGAGAGAGAGAGAGAGAGAGAGAGAGAGAGAGAGAGAGAGAGAGAGAGAGAGAGAGAGAGAGAGAGAGAGAGAGAGAGAGAGAGAGAGAGAGAGAGAGAGAGAGAGACTTTGTCACTGTGTGTTAATCTTCTTAAAAAGACTAACCGAAAAATCAATTCTACAGAACAAACACGAAACAACTATACATAGTGATGTTGGAGTTCAGACTTTCTTAAAGTGAGGTGTTGCAATTGAGCCCTCCTTGAAACCACTACCTTATGCTTATTTCAAAGAGTAAGTTTAGGTCTTGTGGACTTGTAAAGTGCTTTGAAACAATGGCTTTTACCAGTGAGGGTGTATAAATGAATAAAAAATTAACCGAACCGAACTGCCAAAGCCAGAATTGCATAATTGTGCAAAAATATTATAGAATTTTTGATGTGTTACTAACAACCTTCAGACACAGTCTTATTCATAGGTGAAATATCCAAAGCAGGCCTTCCAATTTACAGCATCATGCTCATTAATATAAGCTATGTGAAGTGCCCAACTCCTCTAAATCTCCAGAGACAGAGAAATAAAAAGGACATTTGTTTGCATGAATATTAAATTTTTCTCTTAGTTCAAAGTTAATTATTTAGCAGGATGCACTCAAGAAACTAGTCTCTTTGAGGCACTTCATCACCATGTATCCCTCCAATCATCAGGTTCTCTCTTCCTAATAAAAAAGAAAAAACATTGCAGGAGAGGAACTGAGCACAAACAGAACTTCCCATGCCTGCTCAGTGGAGGCTCATCTTTCTCCATTTTGGGGTCACCTGGAGAGTAAACAGAAATGATAGCCACTGGCACATTGCAAGGAGCATTGGAAGGGGAAAACTGTATAATACAGGAATTCCCTTTTGCATGTTCCTGCATGGGCCTCCAACTGAGACCTCAACAGATGGTCATAATCCACAGTTGCTAAGCGACTGGTCATCAAACAATCCCCAAGCCTTCTTCAGGAGCAACTGCCTGGGTGCGCCTAAATGATTTATCTGGATATGATATATATGTGATAATTTTCATTTTGGGGCTTCACGGGTTTTGCTTCCCTTGTTGGCTGGGGATGGACTGAGATGATTAGACAGACTGCCTGGCAACACAAAGGGAGGACTATTCTGTACATGCAAGACACTCAGTGAAAGTAAATTTAGAAAATGGTTTAAAGAGATAAGGAGAGAGGGCTAGGGAGTAAATGCCCTTCAATCCCGTTTAAGCATTTAGTTTCTTTGCTCTTTTAATTCTACTGTTTACAATGTTACGGGCAGTAGGCCAAGCAGAATTAGATGAGTACTATACATTGGAATGCCCCCCATATGGTGTTTTTTATATGGGGAACAAAAGAAAGCTGCTAAAATACACCATTGTCTGGCATTAAAGATATGACATAGTTGTGCGAAGAAATATTATTATTCACCCTTCTGAATGCAGGTTTATTGGCCATCTAGACAATGCCCACCTCATGGAAGAGAACTAGCAAGACTCTCCAAAGCACCTGTGTGTGTGGGCTCTGTTACGATTTGACAATGTGAGAAGACGTGAATTCATGCACCAGTTTGAGATGTATTTCCCGCACTGAAAAACTGTCTCAGACTGTCTCATTGTTCCTGTTCTGTCAGGCTTTGTGTGAAACCCACTCCCAGCAGTGGACTATATATGGGCACGAGGGGAAGAAAGCAGAAGAGGCGGAAAAGCAGGGTGGGGATGTGCAAATCAGGATATATCTGCTGTAAGAGGGGGTTGTTGCAACGCTCTTTCATCTAAAAATAAACATTAAACGGTGTTCCTCGGCGTTCCCCATTTTTCCTCTTGCTGCCGACAAATGATTCACTCTGGGGAGGATGGAGATGATGCAGGGAAACACAGACACCTCTGCTTGCTCTCTCTCCCACACACACACACACACACACACACACACCACACACAACACACACGAGAGAGAGAGCAAGACAGAGAGAGAGAGGGAGAGAAAGACAAATATATATACAAAAACAGAGGCAGAGAGACAGATGCACACAAACTCAGAAAAAGAGAGAGAGAGTGAGAGAGAGAGAGAGACAGACAGAGACAGAGACAGAGACAAATATCAATGAGCACATATCAACAACCAAACATGATTTTACAAATCTGAGATAACTGCAGAGACCTCTCAATAAACTGTGGACAGCATAAATTAGATAAAAGAAGGTGCAACATGTAAGAATATAATGCAGTTGTAAGAATGTAAGGATAAGGAGCTAGAGATCTGCTCAAAGAAGATCATGTAAGGCCTGGTAGTCTGAGGGAGGCTGTGTGTAAAAGTTTTTTACAGTTCATTATGTACATTCATCATTAATCTTCAGAGCACACCATTGTGGTGCATTACAAAATACAAATGTGTAAACTGTTGCTGTGTTTATGTATGTAAAATGTGTTGCATCACACCACAAAACACTGACAAAAAGTGTGTGATAGTCACTGATGCTCTATTAACATTAAGGGATTTTGTATAATCGAAAAATGCAGTTTGGCAAAAAACAAATATGGTGTGAACTCATTCCAACAACAAACAACTTGTCTTAGCAACAGTGTTCATGTAGTTAGGAGATTTTAACACATCCCCAAATGCAATTTGCATTTTCTGCTTTGTCAAATGGTCACAAGTAACAAAAATGTAGGCCTTATGTGCTACCCAATATGCCACTGACTTACAACTGTTAGCAAGCTAAGTGCACATGGTGACATTGCTGGTGTTAGCAAAGCTAACAGATTGGTGGGTCTGACAAAATTATAACAGAAATTTCAGAATTATAAAAGCTATAACAGAAGCACACAATACAATGATACTGCATCACTTGCTAGGGTGCAGGTTACACCCAACTTAAACAAGGATACAAGGATATTTATTTGTCACATATATAGGGGCCCTGTTTTCCTAGTCTGAAGTGTGTGGTTTGAGGTGCATGGCACAGGTGAATCCACTTTAGTACATTTTTCTTAAACGAGCATTCAGTGGCTTTAAGTGTTTGGTAAACACATAGCTTTTTATACCTCTGTCTAACTAATATATTCTCATGATCTGCTAGCTCACATTCTCTTAGCTTTCTTAACAAAGTCTTCTTAAGGCTGTTACAGTATACTTACATGCACACAGCGATATGTGCGCAATGCATGTTGTGAACCCTAGGCATGCTTATTTACCTGTTTTCTTGAATGCAAGAGGCTTGCAGGGACTTAACAGTTCCTGGCGTTTGCAGCTGCACACAGGCCGCAATGATGATGGAATTGTGTCATGCACTCATTGCTCATGCTTTTGGCAGTCAGCAATCACATAAGGTTTCTCTGTTAGCATTAAAAGTAGTGGTGAGCTATCTGATGAAATCCACCATTAAACTTTAGAAAAATGTTCTAAGCAGCACGAGCAAAACGGGGTTTACTCTTAATTGATAACTGTTTTTGGCAGACAAAAACAGTTCTCCAAGCAAGTTTCCTTTCAGGCCACGGAAATTACACCCACAAATTCACACACAATAACTATGGCAACCATGGTGGAAACTTGGGTAGCAGAAGTAATTGCACATCAAGGTGTTAAAGAAGTTATTTTGGTCGAACTCCTTGATGTTGCTTTTAAATCCATTTGTGTCTATCATTTTATGCTGAATCCAAAAACTATAAAATATTGTTAGAATAGTTCATGCATTAACACACTACCTGTCTATGATGCAACCCTATTAATCAGTGCACTCAGTGGCCATCATCCTCTTTGCTTTCAGCGTGATTTATCCACTGGACCACAACCCTTTATCGCTACCTCATTTAGCTACCATGTACCACCCAACCCACTACCTGACACCAGAGACAGACTCAAAGGCTGTGTTTTTGTTGCTTACCCAGGGGGACATGCCTATGTTCCCACAGTCCTATGTTCCTACAACCCTATATGCCCACATTTCTTTTTTCATACATTTGTATCAGATTATATTTCCCTTTCTTCCAATTTGGTAGCCAATTATACCCAACCTATTATTCAGTAGCAATGGACTACAGATGGAAAGTACCTTTTAGCATAATCTGGTGCGCCCATCTCTTTGTCTGTTGCAAACTTTAATGTGTGCATGCTGTCCTTTTAAATAAACAAACTAAACTAAGTAGCACTGAGACCTTACACTGAGTAGCGTCCTGTTTAGTTCAGTTGAATGAAGTGCAGCAACTGGACACAAATCATACTTTGCAGTAGGCCTACATCAATACAATCTTACAAATGGAACATAGGGCCGTGGGAACATAGGGCTGACCCCTTACCACCCAGAAAGCAACTTCATCTGTTTCCAGTGCTGCCAGGCATTCAGCACTCATGGTCTCTTCCCCCTCCACTGCTGGCCTCACATGCAGGGCTTACCTGCCCTTCCGTTTTGCACAGATCAGAAGCCATAGGTTACGACAAGATGCCTCCTGGTGGGAGTTCAGTTAATCTTGCTCGTCCTCTACTGCACACACACAGCTTGTCCTCATCTCTTCCAACCCTGGCAGGGTATGAAGAGCTTCCTGTAGAAGAGCTACCTGCGCTAGGGTCTGTTCTGCCAGGCTACTAATTTAGCTAACTTCTGCTAGGTGTGCTAAGTAAGACACCACCCTGAATGCAGATATGGTCTCCGCTGCACCACATGGTAGAGCTATGGGCTTCTTGGTTTCACAAACCACGCTATGGCCATCCTGCATGCATCATCTTCTTTTGAGTGAATGTCAAGGAGTGCCTTGTTCCCGCTTACAAGCTGGTAAGACATTTACATTTAGCATATGTAAGTGTTGAACACTACACAGGCACACACAGAGTCATACACACACTCACACAAAGCACACACTTTGTAAATGACTATGTTGAAAACACATTGTGTTGGCAATGGTATTTGTATACAGTAACTGGCAGGTGTCTGCAGCTGTAGGAACTAGTGGTTGCAACTGGGGTTGCTAAATCAGCATAGATTGCTAATTAATGTTATCTGGAGAGAAGAAAAAGTTTATCTTTTCTCCTCTGTGGAACAAGGGCATGCAGGAATATGACAATCTTTATTGAGATGCATATTTTGTAAATTAACCAAGCTGTATCAGCATATTTTACCAGCTTAATGGGTTAGTGAATTTTATTTATTGTTGTTAGACGATCTTTTTTGAACTTTCCTTTGAGTATGTGCAATACACAAACCGTGGTAGAAATGTTCCAAATTGCATATTTAAACACAAACAAACTAACTGGGCAACACCTGCTATCTTACACATCCAAAATACTTTTGACCAAACTGTTAGACACACAGTGTTCAATTCTGTAGAGGTATAATGACATTTCTACACATTTACACATGGACATCTCTCACAAGACTAAGAACATACATCAGAGGAAAGTTTAAATGCATATTTAGATAATCTTTTACACATGAAATTCTAAGTGTTATTTTTTTGTTTTGTTTTGTTTTTTTTTTTCCCCACACAACTTCTAGAACTGTAAATGTGAGTTAACTGATAAACTACAGATTTCTTCTGTGTTCAACAGCCTTGTCATCTAGCCACAAATGTCCTGATACAGCAGTTTTGTGATTGATAGAGACCTCCACCTTTACTCTCTGTGTATTTCTGCTATGGCTGCTCATTAAGTTACTGCAGGAGAGTTTTGAAGGAAGCAGAGGTATCACATTGAAGTGTAAAGCATTTGTTAAAAAAGAAAATTACCAGTCTCTGTAGCTTCACTAGCCTTACGCTCCATTAAGCCTGTATGAAACATCAGGCGCACACATGTCAGGCAATGCCCTCTGAGACGTCAAACAATGCAACCCACCAGCAACCTCCTGACACATTCTGTTCCAAGATAAACAATTGTGACAGTGACAAATATTCCCTACCCCTGACAGTGAAACACACACACACACACACACACACGCACGCGCACACACACACACACACACACACACACACACACACACACACACACACACACACACACACACACACACACACAGGGGAGATAGACAGAGAGAGAGAGAGAGAGACACAGAGAGAGAGAGAGACAGAGAGAGAGGGGAGAGAGAGAGAGAGTTTTCACACACACCCATGGTCTTACATACAAAAAGGTAAAGAAGGGGCAGTGTCATTCAGAAAAATATGTAAGGA
>CM050221.1:21895000-21962500 GCA_027475355.1 Coilia nasus
GGGTATATGTGTGCCTTCTCACCTGGAAAGTAAACAGGGATTTGTTTGTCATACTATGTTGAATCAAGCTGTGAGGTAGTAATTGGTACATCCTTTTCCCGTCTTGAACAGATAATTAAAGAGCAGCTATTTTTATGTCACTATGTACAAGGCATCGAGTGCATGAAGGGCACACTTCTGACACTCATAAAAACAAAGTCATAAAAGTATGTGGTCTATTAGATAGTTATATCCCTTGAAATGTGGAAAGCACAACACAACAGTAGGTTTACAAAAATGAGATAACACGTTAGCACAGCACATTTACACCAAGGTTAATTTTGATGCAACAACATCCTAGGTCTCTCTCTGTGGATGCCACTGCGATAGGCTATGGGTGACCATCATAATCAGTTATGCACGAACAAAGGCTCAAATCTCCTCTTGTCTGTCCGATGCTACGAAGCGAAACTTCTGGCTGGCTGAATTTTTAAAATCACAGTTTAATTATTCATTCAGGGCATAGTGGGCCGCTCTTGACATCCCATAAATCTAACTCTAAATTGTTCTCTGACTGACGGGCGGAGAGCGGATCAATGGATTAATTTCTATGAGATGGCTGTTCTTGTGTGCCGCAGTCGTGTCTGCACATGCACAGAGCAGGATTATGAAATCTGAGCTGGGGGCTCTCTCGCTCTCTCTCTCTCTCTCTCTCTCATCTCCTCTCTCTCTCTCTCTCTCTCTCTCTCTCTCTCTCTCTCTCTCTCTCTCTCTCTCTCTCTCTCTCTCTCTCTCTCTCTCTCTCTCTCGCTCCGGTCTGATGGCTGCCAAGGAGGCTGCCTGAGAGGGCTAAGATGATGACCAATGGAGAGGTCCCAGGGCAGAGCACGCTCTCTACACCAACTCCATCATGCTAAATAAACACACAAGCACCACACATATCTAAGAAAGCTCATCTGACGTCACCAACAGTTGCAGGGTTTGTTTGTTTTTGTATGTCTGAGAGAGAGAGAGAAAGAAAGAAAGATTTTGGTGGATCTTCAGAAACCAGTCACTCTGATTTATGTGTGAGGTGCTTTTGTGAAATTGTATGCGCTGTCGATTACAAACACTAAAAGCAATGATGTTTATTGTATATTATTCTCTCATATATTGTGATTTTTCTTGGTTTGAAAAACATTAATCTACATCAAGATTATTAGAAAAATCCAATAATTTGTGCTTGCTCTTCAAAAGATGCATTATAACAAATGCCACAGAATCTATGTTTGGAAGAGGCCAGTAAGGTTCCTGCCTGTGGCAGGAAAATGAAAATAAAAAATTCAATATAAGGTAATGTAATTTCATTTGCCACAAAGAAGACCCGATATGCATTCATATTAAAGTGCTCTCATTTCCTTAGTTAGGTTAAATGCAAGCCATACTCACTCGCCTTTCAAGCCCCCCCCACCCCCCCCCCCCCACCCCCCCACCCAATACACACACACACACACACACACACACACACACACACACACACACACACACACACACACACACACACACACACACAAAGCAAAAATGGGCAGAATTAAGATTCCCCCTCATCTTCATAACAATGAATAATGCAAGTGCGAGGGAGGGGGGTCTGTGCCACTGGGGAGAGAGAGGTTGGATTGTCAGTGGAGACACAGGCTGCCTGTTGGGCCTCAGATGACTGAGTATCTGGGCTGGCTCTGAACACCACCTGAGATACACAGCCACCAGGGGGAAAGGTCAGCTCTTCTCCCAAGGTGGAGGCCATGGGGTGGGGGAAACCGTGTACCGCATACAGTGGGTTTAGCATCCCCAGTAGGCAAAAACCAGCTTATGGATGTGGCTAAGATCTAGCTCTCTTGTTCTCACCCTCTCTCTCTCTCTTTCTCTCTCTCTCTCTCTCTCTCTCTCTCTCTCTCTCTCTCTCTCTCTCTCTCTCTCTCTCTCTCTCTCTCTCTATCTTTCTCTCTCTCTCTCTCTCTCTCTATCTTTCTCTCTCTTTCTCTGTCTCTCTGTGTATTTTTGATGTGTAAGTGCCATCAATCCTTCATATATATATATATATATATATATATATATATATATATATATATATATATATATATATATATATATATATATATGCGTGTGTGTGTGTGTGTGGTGTGTGTGCGTGTTTAGTATATAACACTTGTGTGTGTGGTGTGTGCTTGCCTGCATGTGCTTGTCTGTTAAGCACTTAAACCACTTAAGCACTTAACATACAGGAGCACAAGACAATACTCACAAAGAAATGGTCACAGGAAAAAAGTTGGCTATAATACTGTTTACAACTGTGGAGAAATCTCATCCCGTAAGAAATAATTACTCATGTTATATAAACATCCACAGACCCAGCCAACCTTTACATTTAAAATTGTCTTCCTCTTAATTGTTCTTCATGATATTTGTTTTGAGCAGATGAGTCATTGATGATGCAAGAGACAGTGCCAAGAAATAAGAATTTCCTGCTCACAGTCCCGTCCACCCTGTCTTCTTCTTTTGTTCAGTATGGAAGCTTGGTCTCACACTAAACACCCTGAGTTTAAATATTTAATGTATGAGGTCGTCCGTAGCAACCGACACTGGATGAATTAAACTTCTCCGTCATGGTAACCATCAATGACATTGGCAGGTCGGTGCTGAAATGAGATTTCCCAGTTCCCTTGATGTTTTAGATTAGACCTGCAAGCCACAACTTGTCCCGCAGTCATCGCAGATTTAAATGACATCTGTGCACAGTGGGCCAGTGGTTCTTTATGTGTGATTGAATTTGTCTTATGATCAGATGACAAAAATAAAATGTTTATGTGGCACTGACATTCACAAAACAAATTATTACATTTACTATTGTTATGTTGGTGTTTTTTTTCTGCACATGCTTTAAATCTTAAATCTTATGTTTGTTAATAAAAATCAGCAAAAGCCAGGGCTGGCACTGGACGGCTGTGGTTCTGTATTCTTGTTGTGACACTCATGGGTGGTGATTCACACATGCAGGATCACCTGGAGCCATTCCACTCCCTGCTGCTTCGCATTCACACACACCTTCCCATTTATGGTGTGTGTGTGTGTGTGTGTGTGTGTGTGTGTGTGTGTGTGTGTGTGTGTGTGTGTGTGTGTGTGTGTGTGTGTGTGTGTGTGTGTGTGTGTGTAAATAATTTACCACACTGTATGGGAGTGTGCACGCACATGCATGTGTATACTAAAGAAAGAAAAGGTCTGCACCTCCCTCAAAGTAGAATGGAGATCAGACAGCCCTGATACGGTTCAGAAAAATGTATCTTTCAATCCTAAAGATTCCTTAAACCTTAAACAGTATTCTATTCTTTTCCTTGACATTTACCTTGGATAATTAGCCATTTCTATTAACAATGCAATAGGAGAAGATTAATTTAAGTGTGTAGATGGACAGTTAGACCTGAGAATTTTGTTTTTGATGATTTGGACTACATGTGTAGGATTTTAAGAACTGTAAGAAAGATAAGTGGAACACATTCCAAGGTGTGAGCTCCTCCCAAACCCAATGGTTAAAGCTGGCATCATCATAACACCATCACATTTGTGAAATTAATTTACACCTAAATGCATGACTGAATAACCTTCTACATTTTGTTTGCAACATGAAATATATTAGTTAATAATAGAGTACTCTGTACACGGGCCATCCCCTTTTGATAATCAATTTTTCAAAAATTATCTGCGCATTGAATGGAACCTAAATAATTGAAGTCACAACATAAAAAAACACACACACAAAAGTGAGGAGATAGTTCGGTAAATATGGTTTATTTTTTTCATTAGCATGAGATGTTTAATAATTGAAAAGGTAAGGGGCTCATCTCCGTCTCCACTCTCAGACTGCCCCCTCATTTACCTGTAAAAAATGAGCCGCGTGATTTATGAAATGTATGAAAGCCTGTGGTGGCAATTTTACATATCACGGGCTAAGACACAGCTTGGAGTTGCTCGTTAAATGTAGCACCATATAAAATATGTATAACTATGTCATTATACTGACACAAACAAGTTAAAGGTGAATTCCTTTAAATTCATAAATTGGTACGAGTATTACGGTTCTACTAAATCACTGTATATCTCATTACATTTTTAATGGTTTCTGAGAACTCTGTTTAATCTCTAATTAGGCAGAGTCTACACTCTACAGTTTGAAAAAAATCTCCACACATGCAATCTATTTAGTTTGGGCTGCTCTGAATGACAATATAGCAATTTACTTAGTGTATTGAAAAACTAAGCTGTCAGCACACACTTGACCTCAGTGACTATATCAATCAGCTGGCCAACAGTCTGCAGGTGTTCAAAGGCATATTCAAGGACTGGCCTGAAAGAGTGTACATGCATGGAAAACTTAATGTTACTTCATGGTTATCTTATCACTGTTCATTACATGCAATGTCCAAGGTATGATACAGACACATGTGCACCTCTCTAGCCTCACCCATATTCCCTCCATGACAAAATATTGACCCGCTACCCCACCACACCTTTCTGTGCAAAATGTACTAAATCTGAATCAGGGCCATTGTTGTTCTGCCTATTTTTTTCCTGAGGGTAGTAACCCAGTAATAAGCCATAACATCAGTGGCCCCCATTTCACCTCAGTTTGTGTAAAATCAAAACAGCTGAATTCAAAGAACACGGGGTGATTATGAAGGCTAGGATAAAAACATTGCTTGTTGTGTTGTCAGTAAACAAATCTCACAATGGTAAGCCCTAAAATGCTGTTTTATTCTCTCAGGAGAGGTTTGAAATCATGTTTATCCACAGCACAAATCAAACATAATACTTTTCTACAATTTCTTCCTTCAATGCCTTCAATAGATAGTTATCTGCTGTTACAACATATTGTTGTTTCCATAGACTTCTATCCTGTTATGCAATATCCTAAGGTATGACTATACTGTTAAAACCTTTTCAATATGGGAATACTTTGTTAAAGGTACGTGATAGATAGATAGATAGATAGATAGATAGATAGATAGATAGATAGATAGATAGATAGACAGACAGACAGACAGACAGACAGAGACAGACAGACAGACAGACAGACAGACAGACAGACAGACAGACAGACAGACAGACAGACAGACAGACAGACAACCAGTTTCTTCCTGCAACCAAACTATATCCATTACAGAGCCTGCAGGTGTTCTGAAGCTTTCCCATATCTGCTTCTCAGTATTCTGGTGCCCAGAAAAACTGGAGGAGCAAATTAAAGACTAATCAGACAACCACAACAAATCAATTTGGCCCTAAGTAAAAGAATCCTTGCCAAATTCACACCTAGCCGCGGCTGAGTGAGCACTGAGCAATGGAGGAGTCACAGGAGCTACCTGCAGGACAAGCACAGGAAGGAAAAACACCATGTTACATGGTACACAGCTCTTGAATTACAGCCAGCATGGCTGCAAGCTATTATCATACCATAAGGCAGACAGATAGATAGAAGACAATATAGTTAACACATTAAAAAAATAACATGATACAGACACCCTATGTTGTCATACACATAGCAAAGAAAAGCAGGGAGGAAGTGGACACTGTATAGCACAACACATGGGAGGCAGGTAAACTAGGGGATGTTGCGCCCTGGCCAAAACCTTAAGAAGGTTGACCTGGAACTTTGTATGCTCAGCTACAATGGAGTGGTTTAGCCTACAGAAAGAAAAGACATTCCTTTACAGACCATTTGCTTTATTAAACAGAAAGGTTTTCTGTCTAGCCTGGAAATATAGGTGAGGATATCCTGAGAACGTGTACACATAGGTATAAGACTGGAAAATTCATGTGAAGTTTGTATGTATGTTTGTGTCCATGCAAATTTACTTAAATACATTTTTGGTGAAGGCACAACGATTTTTGTTCCATTTTGGGTGCATGCCTTCTGCTATGCCAGCAGCGTGGCTCACATTGCATACGATATATATCATTTCAGAGAATAGTCAATCAATTATTTAAAGCCTTTCTATTTAGGGGTGTACACTCCCTGTTTTATTATGTATGATGGGGTTATATAGCCCCTGTGGTCCGTGGGCAGGTGGCTCAGAGGGAGGATGCCACAACCCTCCAGCCGCACATGACAGCAGCCCATGTTAAGTCTCTCGCACATTTTTACACCACACCGGGCCCACAGGGCCTTTTGCCAGATCTCAGCTGTCCCACGATAGTAACTGCTTCATAAGATCGCGTCCAGGTGGACACCTGCTGCTTTAAGAGGCAGTCAAAACTGCTCAAGGCTTCTTCACTCCAAGGGAGAATGGCCTTGCTGTACCTGTATATGGAATTTTACACATGCAAATGCCCATGCACACACATAGTCACACACACTTACACACACATAAATGTGCATATAGCCCCACACACACTCTCTCTCGCGCACACATACACACACACACATGCACAAATGCAGGTGTGCACGTGCACGCACACACACACACGCGCGCGCACACACACACACACACACACACACACACACACACACATGCACAAATGCAGGTGTGCACGTGCACACGCACACACACACACACAGATTTACACACATATACACACTGAAGAATCCAGAGAGAGTAAAGCTGCCGGATCAGTTGAAAGGTAGACGTGAGAATCCCACCTGAGTGTAAGAGAAGGGTGTGATTACACCTGTTCCCCAATTCCTTCTCATAGTTTCCCTCACAGATGATTCTTCCTTGCAGGAAACCCTTTTAGGCATTAACAGTAACAAGGAGTGTGCACACTTCTACTTATTTTCTCCTCTTTGTTCGTTGTTATTTCTGTTTTGTCATTACTGCCATTACTGGATAGCATAGAAGTATGAATTAAGCAGGTATTAAAAAAAGAAAGAGAAACTTTTCCTTTTAAGCAAATGTGTAGTAACTTAAGTAGGTACATTTCTGGTGATAATATATTGTAAGCTTTGTTGTACATCTTATTCTGCGGGATAATTACATTTTATGGATGTGTGCACTGTACGCTGACTGATATGGTGTAGAGCAGTACCTGTTAGCTATGTTGTGCAGTTTAGCAACTTGGCAGGTAAATATGAGTGATACTTTATCAATACTATGGTCTTCACTGTATAACAATCATAACTTATTTTAAAAATGCACACATAAAATGCAGGGATTTTAGTTGAAGGCAAACATTTTGGTAACAACACTAAATCATGGTTATCAATATTTACATGACAGGTATTACCATAATGATACCATATCTCAATTGTACCCTACACTCTGACAATTTCTGACAAAATTGCATAGTACTGACATAATTGACCAGCTGGTGCAGCTCCACAAATTAGCCATAATAAGCTAAGGTGATGTAGATGCCATTATGAAATAGTTATAGCCAGCTGCAGAATTATTTGTCCCCACCCCACTTTAGCAGTAACCTAAGAAACATAAACCTTACCATTTGTATCTGCCATGTGGGGTTGTAATCATCCCAACTTTCAACCTGTTATATAACAGATATAAAGATATAGACAAAAAGCAAATAAAACAATTACGAGGAGGAAAAATATCATACACACATATACAAATATGACTGGTCTGAGCTGCTGCAGTGCTGAGAAATACCAAGCAGTAGTAGCAGTATAATTTTTTACCATCTTCCTCAACAGGCACCTGGCAATTTAAACCAAATGTTTGACAGATAATGTTGTACAGCCAAGGACCCAATCCCTTCTCTTCCAGACCCTCCCATTTGTATAAAAGATTATGTTTTCACTGTATGAAAATCTAATTCATTTGATCAAAATTAAGTTTGGTCCAACTTCTTGGTGCGCCAGCACTGCTCAAATGTCTGTGCTGCTTCGGAAGATGCTTTTCTGAAATGGAGAAAATGTAGGACACCAGTCCAAAGTGGTGGTTGAAAAGCCAGAACTTGAAAAGCTGGTGGCTGTTTATCTAATTAGTCCATTGTCTTTTCTTGCACTGAAAAGAAAAAAGACTGTAGGTCTACTTTTCTCTAATGATTTTCTCAATCTAATGATTGAAGTTATATTAAAAAGGACATGATGTAAGATGGTGTACACTTTAAAATGATCTACAAAATTTATAGCCAGATTTGTCAGTTGACCACATTGAGGAACAATGTAACAAGTAGCATCACTAAGTTGATGCTTGTGTAAGGACATAATTTCCAGAGCCAAGCAGGAAGTGGAAAGCGAAAGAGTTGGCTGTTGTCTCCGGATACTGTAACAGAACAGTCCAGTAAAGAAGCCAATTTACCTATATCTAAAGTCTCTGATTCCACTAATGGGTGCTCAGCCGAAAGGTCTCACCCTAATCTAACCGTATAACTGTATCAGTTGACTCATGATTACGGATAAAGCCAATCAAAATCATTTAGTAACATCAGTGCCTCTCTAGACATTACTTGGATTTGACTGGGGATAGTGTCGCTCAGGTCTTGCCAACAGCCGATTTCTATTCTGGCTTCACCACAGGCATAATTTGAAACTAGTCTAGAGAGTGGTACAATGGTCATGCTGCTGCCACAGGTGTTTATTTACCTGTTTCTGTCATAATCCTACCACGGAGTGGTGCTGAGACAGCTGCTTCAACAGACACATGGCTGTACAAATCTAACATGAGACAGACGTCACCCACCGCATGAGACAAAAGTCACCTGGTCCTTTGTCTATCCCAGTTTACCTACAGCCCCCCCCCCAAAAGGTGGTTCACATTGTAACCAGATGGCAGTTCTTTTAGATGGATCACCTGTGGAGCACCAAGGTAGCAGCCCACAGTTGCAAGGATTACATGGCCTAGGTTTTCAGGTCTTTATTAGATTTAGCAAACTCTGTTGCAGAATTGAGACCATTGTATTACTTATTAAGACCATCAAAAAAAGACCAAACATGACATGTAAAGCTCATAGCATTATCCACAATATAATATACCTCTAATTCTCATATCTTTGTTCTCAGGGTAAACTGTGGAAAACCCCCACATCAGAGGTTGGCAGGGCACAGATAACAACAAAGTATGTGTGTGACACTTAAGTAAAACACAAGTATAGTTCAAAACAGTGGGTTTCATTCCTGTGGAGTAAAACAATACAACAAATGGCCGTTTGAAGACTCCTCCAGGGTTTATCACAAACACAGAGAGAAATGGTAATTCCTCTGTTCTGCTAATTGAATCACCAGAAGGATAGGACCCATACAAAAGTATGCCCCTACACAGTCATGACCTGTTGGTTGGTATACATTTGTGTGACAAGGCTCATATAGATGCTCTATTGTAATCTGTTGAATGGGACTTTTGTGGTCAGACTAACCTTGGCCTTGACCTCTAAAATATATGCAGTTCAACTTTGAGAGATACTGAACATTCAAACCAAATTTGAAGCATGTGCCTTGTGTTCCTGAGATTTCAAAAGGACAGGCAGACAGACGTATGTGTGTATGCATGGGCTGACATACAGTACACACAGGCAACCTGTAGACATAATGCCTCCGGCCATGCCTATTGTTAATTGTTCAAGAGGAAAGTATTGCAGGTCTGTTGTAACTTTGCTTAGTAAGAATGTGCCTGCTAAAAAATTGACAGACAAATAGATCATGGTTTCTTTACCAGTGTACCAGTATCCTGGTAAACCAGCCCCTCGTACTTCATGTAATTTTGTACAGAGGGAGTGTTCATGAGCGATGATGTTGACTTTGTGTGCTACATTTGAATTGTAGTGCATAGGCAGAGTAATTGCATAGGTGAACAATTAGGTAAAGGCAGAGACACTTGTTTTAAATTCCAGCAGAGTCCACACCTCCTGAAATAAATCGTTTCTCAATACAGCACTGCCAGACCCTCTGTACAAGATTAAATGAAGTAAGAGGGGCTATCAGGCTAGTGTAATAGTGCTTTAGACACTGGCTACTGCATGGTCAGTTCAAATTGACTGAAATTTGCATCATTGATACAGTGCAGGGACTGAGGTACATCTGTGTCTTAACGGAGAACTTCTCTGGTCTGAAACAGAACCAACAAATTACTTGCACTGTCTACCAATCACACAAACAACTCCATGGTCAAGGACGGACCTGTTCATTTCTAAATTTGATCCAGGTGGATGGGGCCAATACATAAATTAATACAAGATAGAGCACTGGGCCTACGAGACCAAGGTAGAAGGACTGCAGAAGGTCTGCGCAATGAGACTGACCTAACCTTAACTTTTGTTCTAGCCTCTTCATGCATATTCTAGCCTTCAACAAGCGTTTTGTGTTTCTGACAAGTCCTTGGAAGTCTCAGCATCAAGAGTACAATCTGTAAACTATTGCCTTTGTTTATGTCTGTTATCACAAGTTTAGTTTTGCCTGTAGAAATGTAGGACATGGTAAGGTTACAAATAATAGTATAATTTAGTGCTGTCATATTCGTTGATCTTTATGATCTTAAAAAAAATGGTGATTAATCAGGTGTACAACGTTGATATTGCAGTATTTACTATTCTAATACATTAAATTCCTTAGTAGTCTGATCTTTTCCATTGTTGCTGTGATGGACAACCGAAACAACCATTTGCAAAGGCAGGAATGACTCAGGACTTAAAGCAGCCGGAAATTGGATAGCTCCCACAAGTCTGTCTTTTTCTGGACTCTTAAAAATGGACCGCTCCCTGGACCAGACCCAAGGACAAGAAACAAGATTTCGTGTGATAGCCCCCACTGGTGGGCTGACTGGGGCTGGGAGAAAATAAACTGCACTCACACACACACACACACACACACACACACACACACACACACACACACCTACACACACACACACACACACACACACACACACACACACACACACACACACACACACACACACACACACACACACACACACACATTCACTTTCATGCATACAGACAGTTGTGCATGGCACACAAACACATGTGATGTGCTGCTGTTGGTGTTGGAGTTATGACACTGGTCATATGCTATGTATTTGAGATGTGGCACTGCTGGTGAGGACACAGGGCTCCTGCTGTGACATGCCCCAACACTCACATGACAGCCCAGTGTCTGAGAAGCCGAGAGACAGGATGGAGAAAGCCCCCCTAGATACATCACACCCAAGGCTGTGAGTGTGCCATTGTCCAGCTGGTTGTGTGCGATTCCATTATCTAATACTGGACAGTAAGACTGACACCTTGCTTAAAATAAAGTCGGTCTGTGTTGGGCGGCCAATGGTGTGGTTCTGACGATAAACAGGTTGCAGGGGAGCGTTCCCACATCCCATGGAGGAGTAAAGTGCTGCCTCCCAGGAGCCCCATTTACGTGGGGTCCCTAAGGGGCCTCCTACAAACCTCTTTAATGATGCTGGGTACAGCATGTCAGGCAGATCTCTCTCTCACACACACATACACACATACACACACACACACACACACTTGTTCTATAATTCTTTCTCTCATTCTTTCTCTCTCTCTCTCACCCTTGTTCTCTCTCTCTCTCACTTGTTCTCTCCTTCTCTCTTTCTTCCCCCGATCAGTTCTCTGACGCTGTCTTCTGCCCTCTCGCTGCTGCAATCTCTCCCACTCACCCGTGCTTTGTTTCACCCGGTGTGTGTGTGTGTTTGTCTCTTATCCCCTTCCTTCTGCTCCCTCCCCCTGTTGTCTCGCCGTGCAAGCCTCCTTCCACCCCCCCCCCTCACCCCTCCACTCCACCCCTCTCCACACCACCCCACCCCATCACCATCATCAGCACCACCTCCCTCAGTCCAGGGACCAGGCTAAACATAGACAGCACGGAGCTGAGCCCACACAGCACAGCTGAGCGCTAACACCCGAAGATCACGCACCCTCCAACCGGCACTGCCATTTCTGCTCACAAAATTACAAATAGAACGCCAGGGCGGGAGGACGGATGGAGGAGTTCACGTAACACATCGCCACCATCATCTGGAGTCTCCAGCAGCCTGAGCTTTCAGGACAATTAGAGAAGTGATCTATGGCTGAAAGACCAGCCAGAATCAAATACTTTTTTTTAAAAAGTTGAACAACAGATGCGTTGTGGGATTTATGGACACTGGGCAGAAGATGCTTATTTTTATCTTGGGCCAGGTATTCCTCGTTCTCAAGAATCCTTCGGTAATTGCAAGCACAGCAGTAGGTTACGGTATTTGACCTTAGATTGTGAAATTGGTAACACTGTGCCTATCAGAAACACATAAGTAGTCACAATAAGGACCACAATTAAAATATAAAGTACAAACAAGGTGGTCAATCCAAGGAATTACTGTTGTCAATTAAAAGTGACAAAGTATTCAACTGACATGCTCAACTGTCAAGTTGATCTTTAATGAATATCACCCTTCCTAGAAAGTAAAGCCACTACTTGAATTCTCTTGTTCAATCATTGATAAAAAAGGAAGTAAAAATGTTATTTTTAGTTCATTTACATACCTACTCACCAATTTAAATGCATATATCAGACCTGTTTATATAAAATTATATTGTTGTCCAAGAGAATATCACTATCTGGCTTCAAGTTTTGCTTGCTTGTTTCTAAAGCCAAAGGACACAAACGGTAGCATTTTACTTGCTGTTTCTCAACTCTGAAATAGTCTACCATCCCATATTAGGTCTAGCCATATAGACAATTTTACTTTGAAATCAAAGACCCGTCTTTTTCCTGTAACTTTTAATGCACTTTGACCTTCCCTTTTTTTCTGTATTACTATTTTCATTTACATTTTTGCATTTTATTTTCATGTAAGTTCATTGTTCAGTAATATTTTTATTCTTGTATATTTGTTTATGATTGTCATTTATTTGTTAATATGTGGTCCCTGTTTTATGAAATGTTTTATTCCATTCTGATTTTCCTCATCATTAATTGTTAAAGCTCATTGAGTCAACCCTGTTGTGGGTAAAAATGCATCGAGCTGACATGTACATTCTTGGCAAATAATAAAAACACCATTCCAAAAGAAGTCCACCATTCATATCTTAACACTTGCAGAATGTTCACAGCCACAGCCTCACACTGAATGCTATTAAAATTCCCAGTGCTCCATTCAAGTGAGAAGCGCCAATTAGAAACGCACAGAATATCACATGCCTTTAGGTCAACAGGTTACCTCCACCATTCACACCTGCTTGGGATAATGTTGCATCAATAAACAAGATAAACGTACATACAGTGAGCTACGGGATAAAGTGGAGAAGAAATCTCCTTTCGTTCAGACTCCTCACATTCTGAGATCTTTTTTTTTTGTACCACGGATAAGCTTCCGACAAAAGCCACCACTCAGACAATCAACATGGTGCTGACTACTGGCTTAGCAGCATTACTGCTAACAGCACCAAGGTAAGAGGAAAGCACAACACTTAGTGGTAGTGAAATGAGACCAGTTGATTAGCCTTCCAAAGTATTCGGAGGAGTAAATACAGTGACAGCAGTATTCATATTTCTTGACTTTACATATTCCCCTAAGAATAAACATAATCAGTTAATGTGACTTGTTAATGTGAATTGTTTTTTTTTAATTTCAGTACTCCAGCTACAGGTGACTTTTTGCCAGTACCAACAAGTCAAAAGGGCACATTAATTGATAATGGCCGTGGCACCTGGAGTCTGTGATAATATCAGTCCTTTGATGATCGGATTATACTGAGATGAAAAGGGAGTTGGATGCTGGCTCTTAAAAATGCATGAGGGCTTGTAGGAGATGAAATACTTACTAAAGAGCTTTTTCAGGCAAAATTTGACACCTGTGCCCTTTTCCTTGCGGAGCTGATTCTATCGGCTGAGGAATTCCGTTACTGCGTGTCATGCCTTTTCACCTTTGCGGTGAGTAATTGTCAGGAACTCTCCTAGCCGTCCGCGTGGCTGTTTTCGGGGAGGCAGCAGGTGCAGATGTCTCAGGGAATGACACCTCCATGGTTTTCAAGGCACGTGTTCCTCCTCTATCATCATACATTTAGCTGTTCTGAAATGCCATTCTAACACAACATAGTAAAAACCTCACACTTATAAAATGCCATGACGCATGTTTCTTCACTCACATATTATTTAAAAGACTAATACTTATTTACAGACTTGATACTTCCTTGTTTAAATGCTGAAATGATTTTTAATTTTATCAGTACATAAACGTACAGTGGCAGCAAATGACACCCATAAAAAAAGTACATTGCCACCAAATGCTTTTAAATGGCTGAGGATGCCACTCTCACCAACAAATGAAAGCACGTTTGAGACTACAAAGTTCAGAGCAGAGCGCCATCACTAATCCCGACTTCTGGGGTGTTGAATACCTATACTGCCTGCAGAACTTGTTCTGTGTGGCCATGAGCAATCAGATGAGACCCGTTTTATGTGGCAGTGGAGAGGCAAAGGGGGATTGAGAGGATCATATGACATGTCACATAGTCACATCAATAAGACTTTGCTCGAGAATGAGAGGACTCTTTTCTCTCCTTCCCTTTTTTACCCTCTCGCTTGCCCTCCCTCTGTGTCTCCCACGCACTTTCTCTCAAGAGATAAAATTTCACACTGATATATTTAGGGCACAAGGGACTAGCATGCCATAAGAATGAAGTGGATGTATCCACATCAAGCACACTCATTATAAGTGGAACATCAATGCGCTTGTTCCGTGCAGTGAGAACAGTCACACATGCAAGTGTGACATATAAAAGAAGTAGAACTGACACCTTGCCGACGCGAATCCTTGCGAAAATAGACTGGTTATAATGCAGTTAAGTGAAACTATAAAGACACCCTCCTCATTTTGTGATAAATTACAATTTATGTTTCTGGCCCAAATGTGGTTTAGTTGTGGATAGGTTACCATCGGCATGAATATTTAGTTGTGTGCTGTGGAGAGGCTTCCTAGGATCACGCCATTAGTGTTAAAGCTTTGGCTTTCCTCAGGCTTTTGTAGTCTGTCCAATCTTTAAATCTTTTAAATGCCACCCTTCCATCCTCCCGGCATCTCATTCCTCTTCATTACCCATACATCACCATTAAACAGAGTTCTTATGTGACGTCAAGCCATTTAACATCTCTTTATGTTCACTGGACACTCACAGCACAGAGACTATATGTATGCAGTCCTGGGGGTTTCTAGATACACCAAGCAATGCATGACAATGGTCACATTTTCTTTCCTTTCAGTTTAGTGTAGTGACGTGTGTGATCACATGAATGAATTTCATAATGGCATGTGTGAAATAAATGGATTTGCTTAATGGTCTCATAATATATTATGCATTACCATGGGGCTGAATATGGTCCACGCTGTTCTGGAGCCCATACAATTTTTCAATCATCTGCTCCATGCAGTGTGTCAGTCACCATGCACTCACTTTGTACTACTACAGATTCATAAATAGCCCATGCCTCTTCACCTTTTCTAAAAATCTTCCACCAGAAGCAGTATCCTCTAACCTGTTAAAACTCTGGACCACCATCTTGGCTCAGTCTTTCCTTTCCAGAGGAATACAAGCATCACTGCCAGACTGGCCATCTCACGCTGTGCTGAGAATACCACAGTGTGTAAGGACTTTGTAACTGCACTCGTTATCCAAGAGTGGGGGGGGGGGGGGGGGGGGGGGATTAAATCCATTAATCATGTCTCTCTTTTTTTTTTTGAGAAAAGCAAGGTCTCAACACAGAAGGAGAGAAATGAAACCTGTTGAAGTCACTACATCTGGCCATGCAGGGGATCTTTGTTTTCAGATACCAGTTTCCACGGAAACCGAACTACACAAGTGTGGCATGAGACGGAGGGCTGTTTATTGTTCAAGGAAAGACATTCCAGAGTAAACAGAAATAACACAGGCTCAGGGCCAAGCCTGGCCATAGTTATGAACCACCTGAATCAACCTAAGAAAAGGAAAACAAATATTGATCAACTTTAATAGATAGGTGACTGTACTGTGCTCACTGGAGAACTTGTGCTCTTGTGACATTTGAGCTTCACCAAGAAACTAATGATGCCATTGATTATTTCCGGCTGAGTTTGACTAGGGAATTTAAAGAAGGCAATTAATTCAGTTTTTTACCTCATATTTAGGAAAGTTTGAGAAAAAACATTTTATATACAGAAAAAATATGTTCTGTTTTCTAATATCTCTGGTGGAATGATAATGTAAAAACTAACAAAAACTCTTTTTGGCTGGGTTACAGTGGGAGTTATACAAAAGGCATTATTGATGAGGGACAAGAATAGTAATAACATGACAGTTAAGCAGTGTTATCAACTACCATCAATGCAGGACATTACGCAGGACATTACCCAATCAACAGACAACTTCTTCCCCGCAAATGCTGCCAACTGCTCACCTCAGAGAGCTGCCTTTGTCATTGGGAGATACAGCGCATGCCGCTGCCGCCGCCCGAGCGACTGCTGAGTTTACCGGTGCCGCATAGCACAGAGAGTGACTCATCAGCGAGCCGTGAGCCAGAGCGCAGGGCCACTGCCACCAGCGATGCAGAGAAGGAAGTCGTCACAACTGTGGGGGAAGTACATCTGCCTGGCTTGGCACACAGGCTGTTTGGAGAGCACAAACAAGCGGTGTCATCCCAAGATCTGATCCTGTCCATACGGCGCCGAGAGGACATCGTTCTCCCCGTTAATCATTTTCACAGGGTAGCGTGCTTGCTAACACATGCTAATGTCGAGGCACATGTAAGAAATGGCACGTTTCCTAGATTTTCTCAGGCAGCCGAAGCTTTATTCATTTGGTGGTTCATTCAAAACTAAATGACTTGTGCCATAAGCTGCCAAGAACAAATTAATGGAAATTGAACCACGCCCTAAAATAACCAAGGACAGACAGCAAATATGTGTAAATTGATTCAGTTTGTCACCCACCTGTGGCGAAGGCAACTATCATGGAAGCTTTGCAAACTTCAGAAGAAAATTTCTCTGTCAGTGAGATTATGAGTATGCTGGTCTTGGCCAACCTTCTAAAGAAGGTGGATTCTTCCAGCCAAAACTAGATGGTGTGTGTGTGTGTGTGTGTGTGTGTGTGTGTGTGTGTGTCTGTGTGTGTGTGTGTGTGTGTGTCTGTGTGTCTGTGTAACTTACCTTACTACATCCCACCCTTCAGGACTTGGGGCGGCCCTGTGCAGGACATAACTCAGGCATGGCTGACTGATCAGAGCATTACTAACTGTAAACCTGTTCACATGACTATGTTCAAATGTAGAGTAGTAGTAACATTTAGAGCACATAATAGCTATTCAAAAACAATGTGCAGTTACACTTTATTTTACTGTCCCTGCTACATTAATTAGTGTGTAACAATATGTAACATTATGTACTTACATTAGGTTAAGGGTAGTGTTAGGTATACATAGTGTAAGTACATAATATTACATGTTCTTACATGTAGATACACTAAAAAAGGAACCATAAAATAAAGTGTTACCCAATATGCCAACAACTGACAACGTGCATTACTGATGACAGATCACACATTTGATGTGATGCAATTCATCTTGCAGTACCAACGGGATGTCCATGCTACATTTCATTTATGACTTTAAAGGTATTCAAAAACACATGACATACAAAGCCAATGAGCTGTTATACTGATGAATGATAAATGAAAGTAAAAGATCTTCAAGAGAATGACAATAAATTCTAGTAGGCTACTTCTTTGCAAAAAACACAGCTATACGGCCATAATTGTATTGAATTTCACCGTGTCTCTGGTCAGTGCAGCCACAAAGAAACATGGGAAAATTTGTAGTCTGCTGGATAGGATTTATGTGGCCTTGTGAACATGCCATTTATCCTAGCATTCTGGCAGGCAATCTCTTTTAACACACTCACATTCTCAGAAAGGGCAGGCTGTTTACCTAACTCTAAGGTTGTGTTGGATCATTGAAACAACATAATAACATGGCCAATATCCATGTGAAGTCATGAAAGGAAATGTGTGTTGCATGATTAATAATTTAGTGCAAGAGGTTCACATATTTGCATCACATCTTATCACATCACTATACCACATTGGTTAGCACATGCACATCACGGATACAGTCCACATAGCTGTTCAGCACATAAATATTATCACCATTTCATTCTACATGTAATGCAAGCTAAATTGCTTAAACCCAAAGTAATTGTATGGTCCTCTACTTACAAAAACCACAGACATGTCAGCAGAAAAGAATACTTTTCAGCAAGTAAGTTAATAATTAACCAAGTAAAATACTGTGACCATGGGAGGGGATCACAAATAATAAGCAGCAGGCTGCCACAGTGCATACTGTACCTAATGACCACATCACATAACAGACCGTCTTGTGTAGAGTTGCATTTAGGGTTAATGCTAAGCCCTAAGCCCAAATGTGTGACTGTGTGGTACTGAAGATTTTTTCAGTGGGAACCAGCAATGTGATGTTAAATTGGAAAGTAGAAAAAAGGCAGGTATTGTTTTAAAAATACTTCTTCTGTTGGTTGCGCTTGCATCATCTGTAAGTTTGTTGGTAGGTCTTCAGAATTTCTCTCCTTCCTCTCTTTTTTAGAGAGTCTGCTGCCAACTTTCTCTTTTGTCCGATGTAACTCCTATATGTGTGATGAATGGACTGTAATGTTAGAAGAAATTATACATTTTGGATCACCAGACCATAATAATCTATTCTAGTACACCCAAGAAATAAATATTATGAACAGTACAAATAGGCATGCAAGGTTCTGTCTGAGAAGGCTGTCACTGCCTGTTTCATCCTCCACTGGGCATTAATTTAGTTAACAAGGTAATAGCATCTGTGTATGTAGCAGCTTTTTATTCATAACCTAACGGCCTTGATGGGGATTGATTACACCGGCATGCAGTTACTGGATTCATTAGGCTGACTAGAATCCTTTTAGCAATAACTAATTCCAACATTTAAAATTAAAAGTGAAATGAATTTGACCAAGAATTTATATGTTTCATTTCCTGACAGCGCCTCAATTTTTTGAAAAGAGCAGAAAAAATTAGGATCTTTTGTTTGGTCTGTGAGTAGGAGGTTTTTGCTTTGCCATTGTAAAGCAGTTGGTTCTCACTGGCAGTGTTTTCTGGCTGACCTTGTGCCTGTGAGTCAAGGCTCAGGCCCCGGGTTTGCTCACGCAGATCTGGCATGGCCTTCCCAGCGGAGGGCCAGCAAGCAGCAGTGTGCCATTACATCATCCGGCCAGGGCAAGGTCTAATGACATCAGCCGTCTCCAGCCAGGTGAGGCTGGGCCGTGATACCCCATCCCTGTGCCCTTAAGGGGCACAACAGAAAGATCCAATTTTAGGTCCCAGACTTGCTATGGGAAGCGTAACAAACCACACAGAATTTTCCTGGCTAATTCTACAATGTGTGCCTTCCCTGTACAGAGGCATTTATAATAAATCCCTTGCCTACCTTTTATTTGGATTTCTTTGTGGATTAATTTGGTTTTGTTTGTCATTAAATGCACGTCAGTGACCCATTGCTGAACCACTGAGTCTGTGTCAAGTGTGCCAAGCACCTGTGGTTGGACGATATCATCACACATTCTGATAATATGGGCAATGAAAATATGGTTTACATATTTTATGAAGGAAAAGTATCTTGCTATTGGCTGCCTACATTTGGGAAGACAGTTTAGAACAGGGATTTGAGTCCAATAGCCCCCAAAGCTCACACAGTTCTTAATTATCCTCTCAAGGACACCATCCAACAGCACATCTCACCCTGGCCTCTCACAGCTGCTATCAGTCTTTCATTCACCAACAGCTTGCTTTTCACTTCAAGCCAACAATTTTATTGCTGAACATCACAGGATAAACAAAGATTACTTGAAGGGGGTGGGGGTTTTGGTGGTTATTAGGAATTCAACACAATATTCACGGAAGCACGCCCACGTCTTTTCATCCGTATTATCAAAGCAGTCTGAAAAAAATAAATAAAGACACACAAGGGGCTTCAGTATGACTATGAAATGAAAACTTACATGATAAAAGCAGACACAAACAGGCCTTTTAAAAATGCATTTAAACTGCAGGAAATATGTGTGATACAGATAATTTTGGCCCACCTTTTGTCATTCTTTCCTAGATGGCTGCTCAGAAAGAGAGGAGGTGGTGGGGGATCTCTTTGTCAGTGCCACACCCTAATCCTGTACCATCTGGGTAACGCTCAAAAGGTCATAATGATGTAACCAGGGGGCCCCCCTCTTTGAGGGGACCAGCCACATTGTCCCAAAGAGCGTGTGCTAATCAGCCAGTGGTCTGTCACTGCTTGCTCAGTGGTGTGTGGATGTCAAAGATCCGCCCTCTCTGTGTTTCATGTATGAGTAATCAGCTGGGGATCACTGCCACACACCTTTCCCTTACATGACAAGCCATGATGAAAGAGCCGTGACACTTTGAAAGCCGCATGCTCTGTCGGTAAACATCCAACCTAATTACTAGAATGTTAATTTAACTGGGAGCCACACAAAACCTCGGGTTGGGCTATGAGATCTATATTCACTAACACACACACACACGCGCACGCACACACACACACACACACACACACACACACACACACACACACACACACACACACACAAACAGACAAAACACACACAGACCAAAACAAACTCACACCAAAGCACAAGGACACACTCACTGGATTTACATGTCATGAATCTGTTTTCCTACGATAATCATAGTTAATATCTCCTGAACTTTCTTGTTTTATCCCTCCTTTATTGGTAATAACATTGGATTCGAAGCACATGTTCCTCATTGTCACCCTCCACTGACGCGTAAATAAAAACTACACGGGCCTGCTCTCCATATGTTGCCTTATGACCTGAGACTGATTGAGTCCTTCATTTACACAGCCTAATGAGGCACCGCCTCGCTCCGTAACCAGGGACAAGACTGACATCCTAAATGAGACCGGCGGGCACATTTCCAGCAGCCGGGGACACTGATGAATCTGCGCGGGTAAATTATCCCGCAAATACCCTGATACCCCCACACGCCGCGAGGGTCAATAAATCATGCTCAGCATACATCTGGAGCTTTACTACGCTCCAGCGACTGGTAGTAAGCTGAGAGCCGTACAGCACACAAGCTACTCGGCATTTCTCAAAATCGATTCTGTCAGGAACCATAGCATTGTAAAACAAAATTAATTTGAACAGAATGGGATGGGGGTTATCTCATGAGGAAGAGACATTTAGAAAACAACAACAAAAAAACAAAAAACCTTAAACACCCCTGATGTGCCCTGAGGTATTCCTTGGTTCAAAACTAGTGAGAATATTCTGACTATGACAGGTATATTTCCTGTTACCAGTTGCACATAAACAAAAGCAATAGCTCCCTCTGTGTCCATACTTATGGTACTTTCGCCTAATATCCTCAGTAGATGCAATTAGAACTGTCTGATAAAGCAGCCATAAAGGGAGGCTTGTGATTTGCAACAGTATGGTGCCTTTGGGTAAACTGTGCGTGGCCAAGGAATCTCTGGCAGAGTGAAGGTATTTTTGTCCACGAGACAGCACAGGAACTACACTCACTGGACTGGTGGGAAAATAACAAGGAGGTCAGCTAATGAGAAGCCAGCTGCCCACGTGCGATTATAAGTATGATGAAAAGACAAGCATGCATGCACCCACACACACATGTACAAACGCAAACAGATGCACACATGCACACACACACACAAACACACACACACACACACACACACACACACACACACACACACACACACACACACACACACACACATCACAGCCATTTAACATAATTAGATGTCCAGAGGAAATGCTGTTCTGTTAAGGAGTTTATTGTTTGGCATGACTTCAAACATGGATTGTGTCAAGGCATTAAGGAGATAACATGGAAGACATCCATCTCACATAGAGCAGTCTGTACAACCATTAGATGTCAGATAAAGGAACTGAGAAGACCGCATTAGAGGTAATATGTAAGGCACAAAATCTATATGTAGTAAAACAGAACACAGTTGTATATAAACAGCTTTCTTTAGTCTCTAATAACTCATTTCAGACAGCATTGGACAGTCTGGTAAAATTCATTTTAGCCTCTGTTTCCTGATGATTTCAGTCATAAAAGGCTTAAACTTTGTCTTGCACAGAGCAGAATAGAATATTGAATTCTTTGTTTGGGCCATAAAGGAGCTGGCTCCACCACAGATTGATTTGTGACCCCTCAGTGCCATGAGGGGACCTTGAGAGCTTCAATGTACAAAACAAGGTCGCCCAGAGAACAGTTTAATAAATAATTTAAATACTTTCTTTGGAAAAAAGGCACATCAAAGGCAAGAATAACTGGACACAGAAAAAAGTGAAAAAAGTATAAAATAGCAGTTAGTAGTTTCAGGACAGAAAAACTAGAGTGATGGATAATAAAGAGGGGGTCATCGTCATCTACTTTAGTTCACAGAGTGATCACATGCAGCTTGTCATCAAGTCATTCGATTTCCTTAGAGAACAGCCTTTACTGTAAATAGTGATGTAGTAGGTGCATTTTCAGGTGTTTAAAAATGCCCTAGCAGGTGTTTTAAAGTACCCTGACAAAGAGAAGAGGGAAAGTTTTGTAAGGTAATTTTCAGCACTGATTGGCTTATGCATATTATGTGTTCCATATGAGATTATGGCTAAAATACATCTGTGGTGAAAAGCAAGGCAGGTGTGGTGCATTGTGAGTTTTTTTCAGAACGGATCATTTGTAGTTCCATAGCAGTGACATGACATCATGATGGTTGTCATGACAACTGTTATTATGTTTGATGTGCATGTAGTAGTGACCCCACATAGTCAACAATTTGATTCAAGGAGCCCACATAGTTGACGATTCAACTCAAGGAGCCTGATTTGACTATAAATCTTACAGTCAAGTAATGGTACAATGTGGTTATGAAATGGGAATCATTCAATTCTTGATATGTGGATTGTGTGGGTTCTTCCAATAAATCATGATATACAGCCTATTTTGCCAAAAATATGGAGCGGATATTTTGCCACTTGAATCCTGGTTTTGGGTGACAAAGAGAAAGCAACAATCATGATGTGTTTTTTATACAGGGCACAGCACACATGCACAAACTGTGCTACAAGGAAATGCTCAGCACACAACACAATGCTGTTCACCGAGAAACAATTTGATGCAATAAACATTACTAAATTATTACAGAATTAAAGCCACAGTTTGTGAGATTCACATGGCATGTCAGAGCAAAAATGGAACAAAGTATTTTATAACTATGTGTTCATTAGTGTGTAATTACCTGCAATAATAAATGGATGCCTTTCTGCATTCTTAGAATGAACCTCTTATATAGGAGCAGTCTTGCCTTGATGGTCTGCCATGTTGCACTTCCATCTTCATATCATTGTCAAAAATGAGCATCTTGCTTTTGTGTTTTGCACCAAAATTTTGTACTACGTAAAGCCTGAATATACACATTACCTACACAATTTGATAATGCAAAATATGTCCTGATGGTTTTCAATGCATTTCGTCATGATTGAGGACTAATCTTAGGGACATTTGCTGAATTAGCCAAGTGTAATCAAATGCATGATACTGCATTTTATTTCTGACACCGATACAGATATTCATACACATGGCTAACACAACAAGGTTTGTTTGAAAGAAAAGTTCGCACTCCTTTGGATATTTTCTTTTTCAATGTTTATCATTGGCTGGATTGACGTTTCGACCTTGCGGTCTTCCTCAGAATCACTAACAAACACAGGCTTGAGACATTATCTACAACACCTGTATCAGGGGGTGGAGTCACCTTAACAGGAGCCTGTGTTTGTTAGTGATTCTGAGGAAGACCGCAAGGTCGAAACGTCAATCCAGCCAATGAATAAACATTGAAAAAGAAAATATCCAAAGGAGTGCGAACTTTTCTTTAAAAAAAAACTTAATTTTTTATTTTGTTCAGCACCAGGGATTGTGCCCAAGTAAAACTACAAGTAACACAACAAGGTTAACACAACATCTACATACCCCCTTTATGGTCTTCATGGTCTTATCATATAAACCTTGTCCTCTGATATATTTTTTTTCCATGAACTTCTTGAAGACAAATCTTTAACATTATCATTGATCACTCATTTGAGAACATAAGACAGACAGACTAAATGTTAATGACAGTCAACCATAGTTTAATTCTCTAAATATAGCCAATTTTATCATGAGACAGAACAACTGAGGCTATCTCTCTAATAGATCACATACCCACACATATTCACACACACACACACACACACACACACACAAACACGTGCACAGACAGACAAACACACACACACACACAGACACACACACACACACACACAAGCCAAACAACACCCTTCAAAGTTTCTTTGGCATTTGCATTGATGACTCATACACAGAAGTCCCATGCATTACAAAACAATTAAATCAGAAACTCCCAACATTTCAGCAGGGACCAGAGGCACAGTGCCTGCCTCCTTCGCATGAAAGAACGAGACAATGAGATTGAGTCACAAATCATTAGCATTTCAATTTTTCATGCCATGAAAGTAAGGCTGTGGTCAGCTTAAGTTGACATTGATTCTGATTTTACCTGCCTCACTGCAGGTGTCATCTGACTAAGTTCCAACAGGTAAATGCATTTTTTGGAGTTGTCATGGAGTTACTTTCCATTTTCAGTGATGCTGGTTTAGCACCTAATGTTTTCTTAACCTTGCCTCTTAACCTTCAGACTTCTCTTGTTTTCACTTCTGCCTGCCATTGTTCTTTTCCATCCTGCCCATCACCTGCTCTCTCATGTTTGCTCAGCATGACATGGGCCTAGTATCAGACACTGAGCGTCTGTTGCATTTGTCTCTTCCTATTTCTTGCTCTGTCACTCTCCCCATTTCTCCCTGATGCATCGCTGCAACTAGTCCCACATTTATTACAACCAAACAACGAGGAACCGCTTTGGGCTTTTAACCTGCCTTTAGCATTCCATTTAGTGCTCACCCAACTATGAGGGGGACAGTGTACTAAAACGTGTTTTAAAGGAAAAGCCAAATGCCAGGTAGGCACTAATAAGGGCACCTTGCTGCTCCTCTGATAATTGGGAGTGGGTTGGAGCAGGGGGATGACACAGGGTCTTGGAGGTGGAGCAGGGCTCTGGCACCCGACCCCTGAGGAGGTTGACAGGGACAGCGAGGGAGACGGTGCCACACAAGGTAGCGGCGCTCTAATTGGATTTGGGAACCACTACCCCCATCCTCCTCGCCCACCCTTCACCCCCCGCCCCCCCAACTCAGGAAGTGCTAACCTTACATTTCTGTACATACATGCATGCAAATTAATAAGATTTAGAGACATTTTGCCATCGAGGACATTGTGAACAGTGTCCATGTGCATTATCAAGCCACAGAAAGGAGGCTTTAAACATTACATAAAGATTTTCTAGTTTTTATTGTGTGGTGTAGGCTCTCAGAGGTTTATTATTAATATTGGAACAACATAATTGTTTACCAACTGGCACATCCCCTATGTTTGCTTATTTTGTATTTGTCCCTTTTCCACACTCAAAGACAGAGAAGCAGGGTATGCCATACTCAAGCTAGGCTATAAACCAGTAAAAGCATTTGTTCTGTCGTCACAGCCAATTTATTGTATTTGATGACTTCAATATCATACAGGCACAGCTCTCAATGCTTCTCTCTGCTCAACAGCAGCACATTAGAGCAGAAAACTGATACTACACCCAGATGATATGACATTATGGGGCTGGGCAGGATGCAATATACATCTGTGTACCTTCACAGAGATTGAACATGGAGATTTTTTACCACACAAACAGCAAACCAGCCCTGTCTAGATAAGTTACACTCTGCTGTGTAAATAAATGTCAACATCAGTATCAACATAAAAGCCATATATTCAGTGATATCCAGGTTTATAACCTAAAAAACAAATTAATATACAAATATATTTTATCTATGATTATTTGTCTTGCATAATGCTGATGTTTCAAGTTAATGGAGCATCCAAGGTTCTAAATAACACTTAATTAGACCAGTAATTGGAATTCCACTACAGTATATAAGTCATTCCCTTTATTTCACATTGATTTGTGTTTTTTCAAACCACATATGTTTCTAAACTATTACATTTGTATGTCCTGAGCCTATATCTTTTCATATAGCTTAAACCCTTAAACCCCTAGCTATTAGCTCTAGCGTGTTTTACAAACCTTAACACGAAGCTTAACACCAGACAATCTTATCCTTATCTATCACCTGAACCACAACCTCAGTTTAAGCCTGTTCCTTCAAAGTGGAGTGTCAGCATACATCATATGGACAACACAGGACTGCATAATAATAATCAAAACAAAGCAGGACTCTAAACTGTTGCAATTCAGTTATTCGCAAAAAGGGCAATGGTTCAGGTTGACACTGCTGATGCGTGTCTAACTGTATACATGCAGGAGATTTGTGCCTGTCTTTTAGCTGGGGTCAGTTGCTGGGCTAATCTAAAAATAGTGGTGAGCAAATCAAGCCAGACATGCTCACTCGCCACTTTAGTGCTTGTAGGTTGAAAAGAAAGCTGTAACTCCATTGCCTTCATTGATTACCAAGCTGCCCGAGGACAGTAACTATGTTTGTTAAAAGAAGCAATAAACAAATAAGTATCAGATCAATATTTCAGCTGTCAAGCTGGCTTTGCATATTTTATAACAGGTTTATTATTTGTGAGCCAATATTACTAACAAGGTAATGACAAACTACTTCTATGATTATGATTTCTAGATTATATTGGCTCTGTTTCCATACTGCACAACAGAGTTAGAGCAGGAAACAGGGAGTGCACTCTCTAATTAAGTCCCTATATGAAACTTAATTTTTTATCATAGGGGCAATGGTGAGGCCAAGTTGGAGTGCATGGTTTACACCTCAGAAATAAGCACACTAAATATGTAAATAGTAATTATTATTTAATGTAGTGTACATTAAATGTAGTGTACATTACACAATTTGTATTACTCTTCACTAACATTTTCCAGTCACTTCTAGGACAACATTGCAATAATTAGGCATGATACAGTACATCACAGCATAAATGCTATGAAATGTATGAAATCAACATAAAAGATTTCATGAAATAGTGTATGTTTTATTTCTGCCTGTAAAGACGGCCATGAACTTGGCATCCACAAGATAAATTCTTACTTTAACAGCATCATCACATTTGAACTATTTGAAAACCTCAGTACAAGGTCTATTCAAACTGTTTTGACATCTCTGGTCACCTGGATAGCATAAGCAACTGGTTTTGGAAGTGTCTGAATCCATCATTGTGAATTGATTTTTTAGGTTGCCAATAAATGATTACGTAATGTGACTTACTTTCCGTTCAAGGGTAAAGACATGGAACAAATTGATGTCAAACCATCTATACTTTCATCCAAACATTTAAACATTTGTCAGGCATTCTTCTGTCTGCCCACAGCTTCCTCGGGTACTGCTCATCTTCAGCCAGTGTGTTCCTGCCGTCATTTAGTGCTCTTCACTCTGGAGCATGAATGGGAAAGGACTCCTGTGAAAGAATGGGGCCTTGTAATGTCTGTGTAATCCTAGCCATCTATGAATGCTGATGCACTTTTGAAAGGAGGAGCTATTGTGATCATCTGTTTCAGAAACTAAACCTGCTGTACTACAATACTCAGATTATGTTGGAAACTGTATAATCTAATTTGAACACTGCCTTGGCTTTTCAATTTCAGTAGCAAAGAATGCCCACTCTCTCAAAACCCCCTCAGGTTTAATTCTAAGATGAGAAGATGAGTGAGGGTTAGCTATATGAAGGGCCTGTACAAACATTTGTGATTCACATTTTACTCACCACTGCACTGGGAGGAACTGAAAAGCACTATGATATATGATGTAATCTATATATTAATATTCAGGCCATTTGATCTCTCTCTCTCTCTCTCTCTCTCTCTCTCTCTCTCTCTCTCTCTCTCTCTCTCTCTCTCTCTCTCTCTCTCTCTCTCTCTCTCTCTCTCTCTCTCTCTATCTCTCTCTCTGTCACACACTCAAGTGCTTGGTCCTGCAAAGGTTGAAGGTCCATTTCAGAAAATACAAAGGTGCAAGGAAGGGTCAGTTTACTCTAATCTTAGCACCTCACATGCACACGGTTTCATCTCCTTTTTTCAACATGATTGTCTCTGTCAAAGAAAGGCCACCCTTCATCTGCCTTCCCCCTGCTTCCTTCTGTCTAACTCATATTCCTCCCTTGCTCCTTGGTCTCTCTCTCTCTCTCTCTCTCTCTCTCTCTCTCTCTCTCTCTCTCTCTCTCTCTCTCTCTCTCTCTCTCTCTCTCTCTCTCGCTCACTCTCTCTTGCTTGCTCTCTCTCTCTCTCTCTCTCTCTCTCTCTCTCTCTCTCTCTCTTTCTGTTTGTCTCTGCTCTTCTACTGTTTTCATAGCTGTTTATCCCTCTCCAGGGCTGTTATTGAAGGCCCTGTTGAACGATTAAACCCTCTGTTTTCCTGTATTAGGGTCTCTGTGCTGATGTCTCCAAGGAAAGAGTGATGGATGAAATACAAATAACCATGGCCTAGCTTTGGTTTGATAGAAAGGAAGCGTGTTGTGTGTGTGTGTGTGTGTGTGTGCGTGTGTGTGTGTGTGTGTGTGTGTGTGTGTGTGTGTGTGTGTGTTGCTGATGGAGAGAGAAAGAAAGAGAGAAAGAAGGAGGAGAGTGGGAGAAAGAGAGAGAGAGAGAGAGAGAGAGAGAGAGAGAGAGAGAGAGAGAGAGAGAGAGAGAGGGAGAGAGGCACCCAGGGAGCGGGGGAAGTGATAGAAGTGGTTCTGTGCACACTGAAAACTGAGGGAATAGCACAAAGCAGGGAAAATTAAGACATAAAAAAGAGGATTTTTAAGACAGGGACTCTGGGATGGTTCAAGGGCAGAGAATGAATTAAGATACATTAACCGCACTTTGAGACTCACACCCATCCCTCTATCCAGATGATTGATAGTGCCCTGCTGTATTCCCCTACTAATAGAATGCTTAGAATGGAAATACAGCCTCTCTTTTACTCGGGGTGAATGTGAACTTTAAGCAGTAAACACGGACATGCATAACATGCACATATGGATTAACAATACTGCAATTTCTTCCTCTTAATTGGCTTGCGTCTCCTCTTAAAGGACCTCTAGAGATGCATGATCCTATTAGCAGTTAGACATCTAAAGAATTTAAAAACCCCCATATCCATCATTTGGGGCTGATCCTATAGGGGTATCAACATCCCCTTCACACACACACCCAGTCAAAGCATAGACACTCAGTTCTAGTAGGTCATGCCATGTAATATTAGTACAAAGGTCATACAAACAGGTCAAGGCTGCTGTCACTGCTTGATACCCTGCCCCATTGTTAGCATGCTGGGGCGCGTATTGTGCATTTATCTTGTCATCAGTTTGGTTATTAGGCTTAGTAAGTAGTAGACCAGCTCAAGTGCTTGTAATCCATTCTCTCTTAAATGATTAGAGAGGACACAACCAAGAGAGAATCATTTGTTGAACACAATGCAGGATGATTTTTTGCAGAGATATTCATGGAAAAGCTACCTCAAGGGAAATCATCTTGATTGGCTGCATAGCAACGTAGTGAATGCTGTGCATGGAAAAGTATACGATTTTTTGTGTGTCTGCAATAGGTAAGCGTACTGGGGTATGAAGCATTAGTAGTTTTCAAGACAATGCCAGGGTTTAACATAAATCTCTCTGATCTAACAGATCATTTGTATGATAATGATGAAAACATACAGTTTCAAAGAATATTGACAGAAAGTAAAGATATAGAAATCCATTGAATCCACTATCCACACACACTGACATATGTCAGTTCAGACCATGGAGCCTTATTATGTATCTGCTTGACAGAATTTTATTTATATGCTGTTTCCCATGCAGCTTCTGTCAATGTAAATATATGCTTTTCACATCTTCCCCAGAAAATGTGATTTCTTTTTTGCTTAAGTCTTAACTGCTAACTGTATCTGTAAGATAATATTTAACATCCACGTATTTACATTTTTCAGACAGACTCTCTAAACTTTGTGATCTGCTGTGTGCATATTTTTGTAGTGTATTTGAAAAGAATGCAGACATTCTCTTTACCTGTAAAACAAAAGCATTCAGTTATTTGTTATGCAGGTTAGATTTAGATACGAATTTAAATGGCTATCCGTGGCTTATTTTTTGGATTGCTTTACCACTTCATACCTAATACTATTAAATTAGTTGATCCTTAAAACACTTTTACACCCCACTTACGCTTTAGCAGTTGCTTTTTGTATTCCATTAGGCATACCTGTCATAAATGACTGTAAAGACTTGCAAAATTGTTAACATTTCATGACTCATGTGGCACTAAAACTCATAATTTCATAAAAACATGATAATCACAGGACTATAGACAAACTGTTGCACTCTGTGGCTGACTACAACTGACCTCACAAATTTCAATCATGGTAACTTGAAAGGCTGAAGGATGTTTTAATTAAAACTGTGTCATTCAAGTAACCTCTAGTCTCAGCACAGGCGCTGTCCATGGTCCTGATGCTGTTTTGGTCTCATGGTTTTAGTTCTCCCTGTACTTTTCTGCACTGCTATATTCTTGGCTCGCTGTGTTATTTGGTAGATATTAGCAGACGCTGTCGCTCTATGTGCTTGGAATCATGGCTGTGGTTCTAGCTGTAGTCTTATTCACTCAGCTATTACTACTGCTGTTGCTGCTGCTGCTGCTACTGCTACTACTACTGCCACTACTAAATAATAATAATAATTATAATAATAATAATTATAATAATAATAATTGCTTTCAAAGAAAAGAGAGCAAATTATGAAGACACTTCATATAAAAAAATGTTTTACATTTGGAAAGAAAACTATGAGTGTTCTGACCTTGAATCAGACCCCCCTTCTTTGTCTGTCTTAATGAGGTGTTTGGTTCTCATGTTATGACTGTATCTTTTTACAGAATCACATGTGTGTCACAATACTCAGAATTTATACTTGAAGAAAAAAATGCATAGTTTCAATGTCATATGATGAGAGTTTTTCTATATGATGAGTAAAACTATTAAACTATGATAACAAGCAAAACTTTTGTCAGCAAGAACTATCTAGGCAATGCTTAGGGGCAGATGTCTTCCCACTGGTTTGTCAGAACAAATGAACAATCGATGAGACAGAGGTTTCCAGAGATGACTTTTCAAAGTATGCCTTGTAATGCAACATGAATGCCAGTATGTTATGTGCTTTATGTCATATGTTCGGCTTTCTGAGCTGCGTTTGAAAGACAAGGCACTTTAAAAATCTGAACTATGTGTGAAACAAGACAGATATGATAGGGAATGTCAGGAAAATGTCTGACAGGTTTTACACATCAACAAAGAGGCTCCACAGCCTAACACCAGCTCACAAATACACTTTTTAGAACTAGTGAATTTTATTTGAAACATCTGATAAAGATAGAAGTATGGAGTATCGAGATGTTTTCTATGTTCTTAAATTATTGATCCTCTCATTGATTTGTTCTTTATCCGGGATTTGGCACAAATCATTGATCAGCGTGACGAATGAAACACAGGGGGAGGGCGCACCACTGACAGAAATAAATCTGGTGAGCCAAGCTGCGGTATGCATACTGTGAGGTGCACAGAAATCAATTATCCCACTGCTAATACAACTTTCACATGTTCTAGGGCAGTGTCAATGTGATGTGTTTTAGCTACAGAAGACAAATTAAATGGATATAAATTACACATGCATTGCACACACACACACACACACACACACATGAAAACACACACACATACACACATAGGTGCACACCCACACACACACACACACACACACACTCTCTCTCTCCCTCTTTCTCTTTCTCTCTCTCTCTTTTACACACACACACACACTCTCTCTCTCCCTCTTTCTCTTTCTCTCTCTCTCTTTTACACACACAAACACACACAGTCATATGTCATGACATGATAGCAGATCTGTAGGTGTTATTTGCTTCCTTCAGGAAGGTTATTTGCTGTTTATGGCAACCTGGTGAGGAGGGGGAGAATCGGGTCACTCCTGCTGGGTGTCCTCAACGGGGGTCCCTCGTCTCTCCAAGAGATGCATCTGGACATGGGAAGACTGCCCTCTGTGTCATCCTGCTTCAGTGTGAGAATGAATGGGATAAGGGGCAAAAGAGCCTTTAGAGACCTTGAATATCAGCATTTCTGATGCAAGGAGGTCTTAAACCCACATGACAGCCATGTGCCACAGCTCAGGTTTTCAAGGACTTGCATCAATAAAACACCGTTAAGCTACATTTTTCATGACATTCTTCCTGTATATATTTGTTCTGTATGTTCGACACGGATCTATCCACCTACACAGCGGCATGGAGGCTCTATTCTGTCAAAACGACCAAAGACGCTATTGTAGCGGAGGTTCCATAATGACCTTTCATTACCCTTGATCATTTATTAAATTATATGTACTATAAGTCCAGTACAATGCTGTTTACCAAGACTCTTCTTCTATACAGTTATTCCTGGAAATGTATCAGCCTTCCTCTAACAATATTTATGTGGACTTAATTTTACCTTTGGTAGGGGTCACTGCTATGGAGAATTCAGGCTATTTTTTAATGAATGGCATGGTGCTAGTTCAAAGATATGGAAATTTACGCAGGCAATGCCGTATCTGCTCTCTGACATACCTGCAGACTATTATGTCTTTATAAAACACCCAGCTGTTTGAACTGCTGGAATGCTTCCAATTATACAGTGTATCATGTACACTTTATCAAAAGGCAACAGATTAAATAAACATGGGATCTTAAAAGAAATACCAACAACAACAGTGTTAAGGTTTGATACCTTCAACCCCGTCTAAAATGTACCAATTAATTAAAAATTTGATTTGATCCAGAAAGATCAAACCCTAGCCACTCATTTTATGTAGATATGAAGTTAATAACTCCTGTCTCAATGTCTTGGTTAGTGATTTATTCTGTCCATTGTCCAAAAGAAAAAAAAAAAAAAGAAAAAAGTTGTGGCTGAAGATAGAAGTCATGCCAAAAAGGGACAGTTTGTCGAGAGAAGCTATGTGGAGACCCTTTGGCAGCCACACCCTTTTAAAGTGCATGTCAGATAATCTGATGAATCCCCTTTCGGAATCAAATGTTTCAGCCCCTGTCACTGAAACAGGAAACATGGCGTCCCCTCTTTACACACATCTCATTAATTTGTCATCGTTTCATCTCCCATTTTTGCCTGTGCCTTATCCGTCCTCTATGATGTCACACTAAATGAGTCACACAGGGAAGAGGGCAGTCTACTAAAGAGACTCTAGAATAAATGGCTTTTGACACCTCATCCCTCTCCTCCCCTTAATCTAAAAAGGGGATTGTTAACATGTTAAATTCATTGGGGCTGGCAGTAATGAGACACAATGCATCATTATGCTGCCAACTAGTGGAGCTTACTGGTCGGCTCCTCACATTGAGTCATTAAAATGGTCTGTGTAGGACAATCTCCAGGATCAAGGCCGAGAAAGGAAGTCGGACATCTGGGTCTGGGATTTGATATGATAGTCCCTGTACATCCTAGGGGCCAATTCAAGGCATTCAAAATGTTCTCGGGTCTGTCAAAATCTATTGTCTACCTTTGACCATCTGGCCCTGCCAAGAGATGGAATTCTTGACCAGTGTTTCTGGAGAACACAAATCTGCAAATACCTGTGAAACTTTTGCAGTGAAACTTTTTTCTCATCAAATCACCAAAAAGTAATTTGTTTTGTCATTTATGATGCAATGGACAGGATTTAGTGAGAGATGTAAAAGGGTTAGAAGCTTAACTGGAAGGGCAAAAAAAAGGTATTTGGAGGCTGTGTCATGGGAATGTGGAGTCAGCTTGTGTCTGCTTGGCATTGAACATTGCGTTACTGTTGTCCTGAGCCTCCTCCATGATGCAAGACTGGTTATGTGTGTGTGTGTGTGTGTGTGTGTGTGTGTGTGTGTGTGTGTGTGTGTGTGTGTGTGTGTGTGTGTGTGTGTGTGTGTGTGTGTGTGTGTGTGTGTGTGTGTGTGTGTGTGTGTTCTGGGTCTGTCTGGGTTCTGATTCAGAGTCAGCAGTGACCTTCTGTCTTGTCCTCCGGATGGAGGAAAAAAAGGGCAAAAGCCCAACTCAAAGTAGGGTTTGTTCTGCTGTTTTGGGCAGCATTACAGAGCTAAGCCTCGGCGGCTGACTTTGGGTCTTGTTCAGTCACCCGCTGTGTGCCGCTTTGGAGATATTTCATAAATACTCAGCCAAGGCTTCCCACACAGATACACAAATAGATAACCCAACTAGCACCGAATCTGTGGGGCTCATGTGGAAAAAACACTCTGGGTTGCAAAATATTTGCAGCCATCATGCCTGGTTTGGTCACGCTTTCACACAATAACTTCATTTTATTTCATGAAATTCAATCAATAAATATAAATCTCAGTTAAATTAGTTATGTGAGTAGGGCTGCTCCTGTTAAGATGGAACTTAAAACCAGTCAGAGCTGGCATTAATAACATTTTTGTAGCTATCAATTCGGTAACATATACCTGCATGGCCAAACGCGGTGGTAAGGACTTTTCTAGAAATGACAGAGTGCAATGTCTACCTTCTAAAGATGTCTGGGGCAGGTTATATTCTCTTTTTTTACAGACAGAGGCTGCAGATATTGGGCAGCGTAGCTCAAACAGGGTTCAGATGGTTATTAATGGAACTCGCCAGGCGTGAGGCAGCTTTAAGAGTGAGTCATACTCCACCACCCTCTCTCCAGAGGCCTCCACTGCGCTGTGTCCTGCCACCCATCCCGGTCGCTGGCGGAAAGCGAGAAGTGCAATATTCACGTCTTGTTGTAATGCTGGCCAAGCCTTCTAGGGCTTCTTATTTAATTACTTGGGAATTAAGGTGCACTTCACCACTGATTTAATACAAATAAAGAGAGGTTTGTTTGGCAAGCTGCAATGTGTATGTATGTGTGTGTGCGTGACGTGAGAGCAGGGACTCGCTACTCACTGCTGTGATCTTTATTCCGCTTTCCTGACTGTTTTACTTAATGTGAAAAATGTCCCTGTGCTAAATTTATGTTATCACAAATTATTCACCCTCATGAATAACTAACCACATTAATGTGTTGTAGTCTAAATTTAAGCACACACTATGTTCAAAGACAGAATGATGAGTGATTCTCTTCTGCTTTCACATCTCCAAGGGAATGATGAGGTCAGCCTAATGTAAAATTGACTCAAAGCATTACACCAAATAGGTCCTCATTTAAACAATGCACAGATGAGGCGAATATAAGGGTTCAAAAGTATAAAGCGGCGCTGCTTTCCGGCACAAAAAACATTCTATTTATCTGGCTTGGCCCCCCATAAGCAGAAAACTGCACACAGTGCTACATGATGGTACAACAAGGCAAACAGCCAAGGGACCACAGCTGTTCCTTTTGTTTACTCACATTTGGGAGAAGTGGAGGCTGTGGAACTATTAGGTGAGGCAATATAGTGGGACTGCAAGCAGTCATTGCTTTTCTTCCTTTACAAGGGTTTGCTGGACTGCACCTAGGGGAGTGATGGTGCCTACAAGCATGTGTCTCTCTACCTGTGACCTGTCTCAGCCCAGTGCCTCCACTGTCAGATGGGGGTGCACTATGTGCACCTCTGCTGTCTGGCTCAGACCTGGGCACACACAGAGGGAGTGGACAAAATCTTGACTGTTTCTTCACCATGCCCACCAGCTCTATTGTAGATACTGTCTGTTTGTCCTTGGTGAACTTGATTCTCGGTACTCAACTGGAGCCTTGAAATGTGCACAAATGTGAATAGCTGCAGTTTTGCATAGCTTAAGGTCAAAGTCTCTGCTTTTGTAAGAAGCCTGCATTCAGCTGTTATGCTGGCATTTGGAAGCTCTAGACACCTGGACCATTAACTCTACACAGCACATTCAGGGATTGTGCCTAGACTGTGACAATGTTCACATGTTCTCTCCTACTTTGACTTCTTGCACAACTAAAATGTGACGCTATCCTTTTCATCTCCGTTTTGTAACTTTGTTGTTCTCCCAGCATTTGAATCCTCACTGGTGGCCTTGATTTTGCTAGATAAAGACTTGGGACCATGCAGCATGTATCAAATTGCTTGCATGGACAGTTTTTGGTGCAGAGTATTCACACGCAACCTGGCTCAGAGGGTGACAGATTGACCGTGCCATGACTGAGGGTTTCGACAGACACTGCATGGCCTTGGACGGCTCCCTTGGTAGAGATCCAGGTGCACTCACACGTCTGCAAAGGTGGAACTGGGTCATGTAGTCCTTATGTCAGATTATGTTAGGTTTTATCAAGCAATTCCCAACACAAAATGTCCCACTTTGACCCTGATTCGCGGCCCAACACTGGACTTGGGTATGCTAGTGCTTCTAACCCCCCTGGACACACAGGATAGTGAGGCACCTAATTATCGACTTTATTTAGTCATGATGCGTTTTGGCCAGTTGTTTGTACTGTGTCAGCAGTAGAAGTGATCTAATTAATGCTACATATCATAGCAAGTAAAAAATGCATCCCCAGTTTGCACACAACACACATTTTTAACATTTATATTTAGAATTATTTGCAAAAAAGACCTATTGAGCAGTCCACAGTGAGCTCCCCTTCCCTGGCCCCAGCCTTTGTCCTGTGCAAGTCACTCAGCCACACGGTGAGCCCACACAATAGTGTGTGACAGCCAACCACTTGTCCTTCTCCCTGTGTCCCTCAGTTCTGATCAGTCAGACACAGCCACTGGTGGTATCAACATTGACAGATGGCTATTGCCATTAATTTACATGAAAATCACACCTGCACACGGGGGTCTACACCACTGTGGGGCCAAGCTGAGAGCCATGTTGTGCTTTGAACAGAAATTCATGCCAGGCTGCTGTACAAGGTGGCAATAGAGGTAGTTCCCGCAGTAACAATAACAGTAACAGATTTTTTTCTGACATACTGTCTGATACTGACAGACCCGGTGGTGATTTTAACTCACTTGCCTATTTATGTTGCACATTAAAGCTGTGTTCAGAGCAGTATGGGGCAAGACAATATGAGGCAGTCATATCCAGGTTTATGAAAAACACTCAACCAACTCTCATCACGACTTTAAAAAAGTGAGCTGATCACGACGCACAGCAGGAAACCCCCAGATAAAACAGTGCCAGCTCTTTAACGGGCTGTAATTCTGAAGGTGATCCAAAGCTGAAAGCGGGGAGGCAACTGTAGGGGGGGTCACCTTGTACCCCTGGCTGTGCAATTCAACATTATTGACTAAGAGTGCACCAGATATCAGTGCCAAGCTGCGGGTTTGACACAGATGTGGCCTGAGCAACAGTGAGGTGGACAGTAACTAAGTAAATTTACTCAAGTACTGTACTTAAGTATCTGTTTATTGTTTTCAAGCATCTGTACTTCACATCAGTATTGAACATTTTAACAGCTTTTGACTTTGTTTCACATCACTACATTTTGAACACAAACATTGTACTTTTTACTTCGCTACATTTGAATTGTGAGCATGAAGTTCTTGTTAAATTGATGAGAGATGAATGCATTCAACTCCCTAAGGTTTTAAATGTACACACACACATACACACATACACACACCTATGGACAGGTTAGATTACTCAACAGAACTGCAAATTCAGTACATCTCTCACTCTCAGTATTTTATTGTATGAATGTTGAATTCTTGAAACTGCATGTGGATTTATTTCCGAGCTAAAGGACAATAACCAGCAATTGTAATTTATTCATTTATATTAGGGTATTAGGTGAAGACCATATATAGTACTGCTTTAAGATTAGTGAAATTATGATTAGGCCTTAACATGTAAAAGCAATAGCAATAATGTGTATAAAGAACTTAAGCTCTAGTCAAGTGTTAGCAACAAAAAACACATAAAAAGGAAGAATACTTGTACTTTGAAAACGTAAGTATTTTTGAAAACAATATTCATATTTCGACTTAAGCAAAAGTTTGCATTCCACTTGCGGTGGAGTAGTACTTATACTTTGACTTAAGTACAGAAATTATGTACTTTGTCTGCCTCTGACAAGGAGTAGCCGACACCTGGCGGGCACCAACACTTTGGGATTCTTTTCAGGCTCTGCAGGGCTGGCCAAAGTTTTTGTGCACAGTGCAGGAAGTAACTAACAAGGACAGAATGAGAGTGAGGGTAGAATGCCTCCAGTATAATTAATAGAGGAGATATTTATTTCACTGCTTCTTCTGTCATCAGCAGAAACGGCGGTTAAAAAATAGCGTGTCCTCCCTCTTTGTGCTGCACAGGAAAAGACTGCTTCATATGCACCAGGAGACACAAATAGAATGTGCAGGGTATCCCACTGAATAATAAAGATCAGAGTCAGCCTAGAGGGGAAGGTAGCAGGAGCGTGATGGTGCGTCTCTGTCGTAACTGCATCCTCCTTAACAAAACTGGTGCATCATCGTAGTCTTACCAGACCTTCTTGTGCATGTTTTTACTTTTAAGTTTTATAACAACACGGATGAAAGAACCTGTAGGGCAGATAAATGATGCTTTGTTTGTTGCTTGGAGCTGACTGGTATTGTTTACTCAAGCAGACTGTCTTTGGACATACAAAGTATGTCAGGGCACAACAATGCCCATGCAAATGCTTCCATGTTAAAGGGGACATATTATGCAAAAACGCATTTGTATTGTTATTTGGGTCCCTACTGCTCCTATAAACACTCCAAGCACCAAAAGAAAAACATTTATTTGCTTGCTGTCAGTTAGTTGAAAGATTTTGGTGTCAGAAATGCTTCTATGGGCCATGTTCTATGTGCTTCTATGATTTCTGGCTACCCCTGCACTCAGGGAGCATTAGCTCTGGGTCGAACATATACGGATGGATTGTACCTCTGTATTGTAGTGAACATGAATTGTAAACATGGAATAGGTGGGGCCGATTGTGGTCAGCATGAAGCTCATTGCATAAAGGTGAAAATAAAACCCTAAAAGGTTCATTCTCAAAGGAAAAAAAAGGCAAGAATAGAACTGGTCAGATCTCCTTTACCTTACAGTGATTTTGTGTGAAGAACTTAATGCACATGGTTTTATAGCCCATAGACTTATTCTAACTTGTTGATAATTTTTTTTATTATTTTTACCTTTAAATCAGCTGTTGTTAACCATATCACTTGAGTAAATGAAACCAAACTTGGCTGAACTGAACATGTTACAGCCATGCTGCTACAAAGGTCAATGGCTTCCTTCTTTAAAGGGTGTATGGTTGGTATGGGATTGTTCCTTGGGAGCGCATCCATCTTAGTCCAGTCCTGTGCTCTTTCCTTGAGTTTTCCATTATGGGGGCTGCAGCAGGGCTGAGAGGCAGCCTGGTGGGAGGTGTGAAACCATCCATCCTAGCCCCCACCGCTACGCCGGCCTGTGCTGCGTCACTCCAATTGCACCAATTATCCTCGTCTGTCACTGGTTTGCTTCCATCTCCTTTGTGGCCGCTGAGGTGATGGGGGCTCTCAGGCAGACAGATGGTTTTACTTTCCAGGGTCTAATCGTGTCTGCCCCAGGATGGGTGCAGGGCAGCAATTTTTTGCTAATCTGTTTTATAAATACAACATGATAGGTTGGAGTCCTGTCATATTGTTCTTTGCCTGCAGCAACACTACGTTAGCGTTCCATGCCTCATTGGACAGACACAAGCTCATTCATAAATTCCTGTTATTGTTTTATCACAAGGGGTTATTAGGTTGCTTGCGCAATACTGTGGTGGGAATTAAGTATAATGTATTTCTATTATCATATAACCTTCCATCACCTTTCTTCCACTGTGGCTTATTCTAAAAGGGGGAAAAAGTACAGCTGCTATATTGCCATCCTACTGCCATATGTTCTATTGCCCAATAAGACAGGATTGGAAAGGTTTTTCAAAAGTCACATTTCACCCCACACACACAGAAAAAGATGAACATACAAGCTGAAAACTAGAATTAAGATCTTACAAAAAAGCAACAGATTACCAGACATCTGTTGTAGGCGCCATTGCTTCCTGAACAGGAGGTATAATTTCTAAATCTCTTGTCCAACATTTCAAGAGTGGGACGTTAAATAGCATCCATTTTCCAGTGATTAAAGGCCCAAGCCAATATGTCTCTCTGTGTTCATGAGGCGCATCCTCACACACATGGGATATCCTCACAAACAGGATGGCAAAATTATATCTTACAAACAGGATGACAAAATGAGCCAATAGAGTGCCCAGGTGGGCAGAACACAGCTGGAACAGGTCAATTATTGCCATCTGATTGGCCCGTTTGGGCATATGGCAACCTGGAGCCCATGGCGACCAGGGTCAGAGGTGAGTACCCACTGAGGGGAGCAAGAGGGTAGCTATATGCTGAGGATGTACACTTGGAAACGCTTCACTTTTGATAAGTTCAGAGAATGGATCCAAAGGATGGCACATGACACAGTTTAAGGACATCCATTTTTTGCAGAAAAATTAGTGGCCCTGTTTCATTCACAGCAATGTGTATAAATATGCATGTCTTATGAGCTACCTGCAGTATGCACAACACACAATGTTGGGCTCCACCACAATCAGAAGGAAGTGAAAAAGTGTTCACTTTTAAGTTATTCTGCTCCAAAGTTCAAGCTGTTACCAATAATTGGAAATTCCTCCAGTTTTTCTGTGTGTCGTCTGGTAGTGTAGCATTAACTCACAGCACTCTGGACCAACTAAATTGCTAGTGAAACTAATCACCAGGCATATGGCTTGTAGTGGAACAAACAACACTTTGCTTAGCAACCACATTAAAGTGCAACTCTCCTTGGTATTACACTTAAATTAATGATACTTGGACCATTAATCTAATTAGATTATACATTTTACTAGTGGATATAAAAGGCACTCAAATTTACCTTGCACAAACAAAACTTTACCTTGCACAAAACATTTTTTTTAATGGATTTCTACCTCTCCTGTATTGTTGCATAAATGTTTTTTTTTTTGAGGACATAGACTTATACCTATGTGCTACCTGTCATACCTATGCATGATAACACCAAGAGCCTCTCCGCAATACAGAGATGTTTCTTTTCAACCCAAAAACAAGTTATTTACATTTTATTTACTTTATTTTCAGCAAAACTGTGGCTTCAAGCTCCCAAATTAAATTTATGGAGATGAGAAAGGAAAGGAGGGGTGCATCTGAACATATGTACAGAATGATTTTCTCAGCTACCCATGACCAAACTGCCTTATCAGAATACAGAATACCATTGCCAGACTATGTCAGAAGGTGAGGTGCATACACATAATAACAAATGCTCATACACATACGTTCATATACACATACAGAAATATTCACATGGTATGCACAGGAATCTCAGCCAGTAGTTAATGTTAAGAATGCAGAATGCATCTGCTGTTGTTATAATAAAGGTCGACTTTACCTCTTTTACGTAAGAGAGGAGCTACACAAGAACTACAGTGCCGCATTCATCACACCTGTGCAGTCGCCTATAGACGTGGGTTTTCTGATTAACAAAAGTACCGCAGTGCATCTGCTCACAATGTGTGCTCTGTGGATTATTTATGATCAACATGTGATGGGTGTAGTCTTTACATGCTACGTGACAATGCAGGCTGCCCAGGTATGCCACAACTGAGCAAAAAACCTGAGCAAGCCACTGTTTTAGGGCAGGAATGAGAATTTTCCTCATCTCAACAGGTTGCCTTTTGGCCATGATGAAGGTTGTGGCATTTGGAGCTGTCAGGATTTGGGTTATCACAGGAGGCAAAAAGACAAGAGAGTGCAGACTGAGCAAGGATCTGAATCTCAAGCCTAACTGCTGCACCAAACTGCTTATAAATTGAGCTAGAACAGATCTTTTCAAGTCACCCATAAACCAGCATAAAAACTAATATGCAATTCTGTACTTTCAGGGGCAGTTTAAAGAAACGTAATACAATTTGTTGATGGATGTGCATAAATATCAAAAAATATTGAAATGAAATGCAATATCGCGGGCCATATTTTTTTAGAGGCTAGGTGTTGCAACACTTTTTTCCCCATTTCAGTACGCAAACATGCTGGTTGAAAATCGCTGTCAGTGTTCTGTTATAGGTGCTATTTCTCTCCGAATGGTGGGCGAGGAGTGAAATATGCTCACCATCAATACTACATAAAGAAGAAGAAGAACAACAACAACAACATGAAAACAAATTATGTCTATTAATAAACTTTACATGACTCTTTGCCAACCAGCAACCCATGAGGAGGTATGGGGCGGTAAAGTCACCTATTTCTCTAGAGGGAGAACGTCTCATTCCTGTGCAAAAAGTTATCATTATCATCCATTAGTTCCTTATTTTCAATGATCCTCTATGCTGATAAAATATTTAAGAAGCATGATGTCAACTAACAGTGACAAAATGGGTTATAGTGATGGAAGAACTTTAAATGGCCTTTGTATTAAACTATCTTCTGTCTTTAAAGTCAAAAGATTTTATCAAACATTCAGTCTTTTTCCTCTCAGCACTGCCCACAGGGTCTAATGATGAACCATGTGCCCCGGATCACTCTGAATAGCGCACTCTTCCCTGCTAGGGTGTTTTGATTATGATTTTTTAAAAATATTTTTTTTTATTTGATGACGCACAAACTCCACAGACATCACTTTTTGTCTTTTCCAATATTCTGTTCTATGTTTGCAATGAAATGAGAAGACAGTTTTGATTAAATCGTTGTGTACTTGTGGGAGTGTAAGTGCGTAGTGTTGGCTCTGAAATACATAATCAGCCCATGAGGGCCTGTTAAAGGCTGTGTATAAAAGATAGCTTAGAAATAGAGACTCTTGCTTGTTGTGCAAGATTAGACACATCTTGCTGCTCTAACACACTGGTCAGGATGTGGTCAGGACGTTTGCTTTGCCTAGCAACACATTGACATCTTATTGTCGGGAAGGTTTTTGTTTTTGATAACTGAATTGTGTAAAAGTGTTTCTCTTTCTCTGTCCTGTTTAGTTGAGCTAGCAATGCTCAAAAGCCCTCGTAAGATGTTTTTTGTACTATGCTGTATCACTGAGAGCCAGTGATTACCTCAACAAGTAGTGGTGCTCCATGCTTGAACTGGGTACTGTTGAACGATGCTTTGAACAATGAAGCTTAAACAGTGGTTAGAACACCTTACAGTTTGTTTTCCCTGTGTTTTTTATCGTGTCTTTTGATTTAGGTTGTCACTAGAACATTCTGGGTATGATGGATACAGGAAGTATCCAGAAAGGATATTATAGTATTATTTTGCCATTGTCTCTGCATCTGTGGAGAATAACACATACAGAGGACTGATAAAGTTAACACCCAAACTATTCACAGATAACCTAACTCAGTAGGCTACTCTAGACTGAGTGGCCAGCCCCCTAAACAACTATTTTTCAAAAACATGAGAATTGTGAAGCAAGTGTAGACTACCTACAAGGCAAGGCCATAGCAGATGTCTAGCACCACCAAAATCATCTCAGATTTGTTAAAGCCTCAGCTGCCAGTATTGCCACCTAATCTGGATATCCCACAACCCATTAGTGTCAGATTTGATGCTTCATAATCACACTAAAATGGTAAAAATCTTTGGTGTCATGACCGATGACAAAACGTATCTTTTCTGCGAGCTTCTGTCTTGAGATTGTGCCACTTTACTCTCAGGGAGTCAATGTCACATAGGTAGCTCACGCCCTACTTCACCCAATATACTGGCTAACTTCCTGTGCATATCCTGAATGTCAGTGGATTAGTGTGCTGCAATGCCCCTCTAAGAGTGGAGTAGTGATATGACACCCTACAGATTATCGAGGCAGTCTGGATGATGGGACTGATGTTCCACCAACCAAAGAGGACACATGTCATTCTCCTGTTGATTGCCTTTCACTGGCTCCCTGTAGCTGAGAAAATTCCAATTCTTCCTTTTACCCAAAGTGCAGCCATCAGATTAGCACCTGTCTAACTGAGCTCATTAGGCCAGTCCCCTCCTGTAGTCATTACTGACAAATGGCACTTCACTTTGCAACCTCTGCACAGAGACAGGGCAAACCCAGACTTTCGTCCAGAATTTGTGCCACCTCTGCTGTGGCATGATCTAAGTGATTCTGTATGATTAGAGGAGAGTTCTGCGCTCTCTCTCTCTCTCTCTCTCTCATGCATGCTGGCAGAGGCTGGCAAAGGGCTGCAAACAGTGCCAGTTACTGTACAATGACTGATTTGTGCTGATATACCCCCCTCAAAACCACCCTCCAAAAAACCCCCTCCTCTGCTAAAAATGTGGTATTTTATCAGTAGGTTAATAATAATGTCCCCATACTAATCAGTGCCACATGTAATCAACATTTGATATTAGTGAAATAAAAAGGGTTAATGACCAGCAAATCCCCCAAAACACCCCTCCCCTGCCCTGCATCATTACCTTCTAGTACTCGAGTACACCCATAGCAATATAATAATATGGCATGCCCGGTCTTGAAATGTACATAAGAATCCATGGAACAAAAATGAATGTTTTGTTCACTTGTTTGCACATTGTTGTTTGCACACTTGCTTGCACCTTGTGCAAAACATATGGGCAGAATGCCTCAAATGTAGATTATGGTGTAATTTTGCTTTCTTCAGGGTATTTTACAAACCTTTATATGCAATCCAGAATTATTAGAGTGCAAGCTTTCATTTGAGACCAAGATCATCAAAGGGGTTCACCTGTAATTAGCTTAGCATCATCTACACCCAACACTGACACCATGTAAACATGTTATCTTTATTAACCATTGAAACCTGAGATCCAAGCCCACATCCCACTGCCAGATCATGTCCTTAATGCTGATTTGTCATCTTGCTGTTGAATGTGGAGTTCACAAGACTGCCAGCCAAACTCTCCGTGATATAATGCAGCATACTGAGCACTGTTGCAGTTGGAGGTGTTACCATTGCACTATGACCTTGGCCATCTAGCACAGCACTACAGTCTCTCACTGGGTATATCTGTGAGGTCCCAGAGGGCTGTTAGAGGCTCGAAGCACAAACAACAAGATGTCATTCTGTACATTGTATAATCCCCTCACTGATATATTTTCTGTTTCTAAATTGTAGTTGAGAGTTTGCAGTAGGAACACACAATTCTTATAAACCAAAATGTACAATAAACATATAAAACTATTATTGCAAGAGTCACGAATACAGGTGAGACTGTGAAGTATAAATACAGGCAACGCTGCTCCAAGCTGTCAGATACCATGGAAACAGATCTGTGTGCAGCCATCGGATGCTATAGAGATAAATCCACTTGGACCCAGAGCAGAAGACAAGTGGGAAATCAACATTATATAATCTTATGGAAGGGCTGAAGAGTTTTCTCTCTTACTTGGTAGTAATAAATTAAAACATTTAACCCTTAAAAGTTGATAATTTGGAGAAAGAAAGAAAACCCTTATTAGCAATTTTCCCCACATTGAAAATATTTAGTTCTCTCTTCTAACCAAGAAGTACACAGTGATTATGATTGAAATTTCAATTTTTATTTACTGCAACATAACCTTTGCTATGAAATCCATTAGAATGGATTTGGTTACTTGTACACTGAGCAAATATTAGCCTACAGTAATTCGTGTCTTTCATGAACAACGTAATGCATCATTATCTCAACCTTAAAGTGCATTTCATCCTTAAAGTGCAATTTAGCCATTAAATAGTTCTTCTGAGATCATTAAATGTTTTCAAGTGGCACCTGTTGCTGCCATTGTTGGATAGATGTAGACTGTTCATATTTCTGTAAAATTCCACTTCACTGTTAACTTAACTACAGAAAAGAATCTGTCCAATGTGTGCGTGAGACATAGGTGACATGCCTTTAAATTGAGTGACTTTTTTGTAATCTAAGCACAAATACACATTTTTACACATCAGATTAGTTTTATCATTGTCTGTGGTATGGGTTGTACTACTCCAGTAACAATTAAAGACTGCTTTCCCTTTCCCGAATTAGAAACTGTAATTCATGTACATCAGGTCAACTTGATTATATGATTACAAGCGCCATCCTAATGAAGCAACATGTGCAAACTCAACTGGAGTTTGGTATTTTAATTTTTGTTATGGATTAGCGTGGTGCAGGCACACACTCTCTCTAGACTAGCATTTGGGATTTTCCAGTAGCTATAGATATTAAATATCCCCCAAGGGACAGGGGAAATGATAGGGCTCATTTCAGAAAGCTGATTACTTCCAATGAGAAAAGAACATTGGCTATTTAAAACATGAGCTCAGTGATCTAATATTAGTGTGTGTGTGTGTGTGTGTGCGTGTGTGTGTGTGTGTGTGTGTGTGTGTGTGGGTGTATGAGAGAGAGAGAGAGAGAGAGAGAGAGGGAGAGAGGGGAGAGAGAAAGGGAGATGATGTAGTGTACATGCACATCTCAAAGATCTTTTTTTGCATCATCTGACGACTTCCGTTTCTCCACAGCATGTAGCACAGTACAGTGCAGTTCAGCATTCTGTCCCACCAGATAATACACAATGTGAAAAAAATTGAACTTGAGTCATGATGCAAAATTGGCAACAGGTGTGATTAACTGATTGAGTGTACATTAGATGGTTAAGTGTGTACACTACTTTTAAGATGCAGTACACATGATGAAACAGTTTTCATTAAATTTATCATTTATGCACTGTTTTCTTGAATTCTGTAGTAGTCTGAAATATAATGGCACTAGTCCCAATCAGGGCTTTATGAAATTGTTAAAAAAGAGAAGAACACAAATTATAATTATTTGGATTTTTTTCCACACCTACGAAAAGGCTCAGAATTTGAGGTTCTCTGTGCCTCCACGCTGACCTTGAGTTTCTCTGCCAAACACTCCTCCACCCAAACCCACACCACCACCACCCCCTCCCCCAACCGACCCCACCCCCCTTCCCCATAATTATCACCTCTAGTTGGCTGCCTCCTTTTCAGAAACAACTTTTCCCTTGTTGGATGTCATTTACACTGTAAGGACAGAGTCCCTGTTAATTGGATACACTGCAATTATTCTGTGGCATACACAAGGAACAAAAAAAATGAATAAGCTGAAGCGAAAATTTGTTCTTGTTATATTTATTCATTGAGTTTCACTTTGAGGACCATAAACAACCCGTGGGATGTCAGCAATAAACTTGCGCTTCCACACCTACCCTAGTACTGATGTCTCTTTCATCAACAGTATGTTTGGCGGAGCCATGTTGCTGTTTGTGAAATAGGGGGATTCTCTTACAAGTAATCTGGCACAGAGGGTATTTTTTGCATCTCCATATTTCCCTGGTTTTCATGAGAAAAAAATATTTTGCAACACTTCCTGAGTTGATTGGGTTTATACGATTTTGCACCTTATGCTCCTTATGCCATGCCAGATTATTTATGTCAGATTGAGAGAGAGTGTGAACTCCCACAACACTGAAAATACATCACTAATGTATACAGAGGCGGGTTGGTGTCGTGCAGACTGGATGAGGTAACATTTTGTTCAGCCTTTATTGTATTGCAGTGTGGCTAGATGCTATATACTGTGGTGAGTGGGCTAAAACATGAACAGACAGGGATGTCAGACAACCTAACACTGGAATGGGTTGCATGGGTTGTGAAGAAACTGAGTAATTTCATCCTATGAAGCATATAACAGTGGGGGAAGAATGCAACTCAAATTGTTGCTGGTGTCTTTGAAATGGCAGGTAATGGGTCGGGGTTGTCAGTAAATGTTTTGTCATTAGAAGAGAAATTGTACAAATGTATCATTGCTTTCCTCTCCTCAGCTATATCTCTATTAAAATCCACTAAGCATGACTTACTTAGTGGGGCTGAAATTGAATGGATAGTGAACTGGTGTGTACTAGGAAAAGATTGTGTGAATATCTGGCGGGATTTTTTCAGTGACACTGTAAATTAAGGCAATTGGATAAATTGGTAAAGTTAACATGCGTTTATCTGTAAGACGTGTATCATCCATAAGTGCTTCTTGTGATAATCATTTGATCTAAATGTTCAAAACATTGCCCTTATATGGCTTTAAGTTAGCTCCTTTATATAGCAGTTACTATAGCGATGCTACAAGGCAATGGGCTGGAGGTGTGATGGAGGGTCACTTAAGTTAAACTCACTACACTCACTGCGGCACTCATGGGGGTCATGTGGTTTAGTGATGATGATGGCCCACACACAAGTGGTCACTAAGTCCTTGTGCGGGTACCATTTTGCTGGATATAAAAACATACAGGGAACACTCTTGAACACAAGGTGTTAGCAAGGCTGCACTCCGGTGCACGAGGCAGGGGCTTCATGTTGGAATGCACGGCTTAAGAGTCATGTATAGTTTGTTTTATTTTTTAGTTTTAGTTTTACTGCCACAAAACTGGCCTCCTTTAGCTGAAAAGCTCCTTTTACATTTACATAGACACACAACATTTAAGAAATGATCATTCTCTTGATGTCTCTCAAAGTCTTGATCATTAGAACTCAAATGGATTATCAGGACAGGTTGTCTACTACATTGGAAATATGAAGGTTCAAGTCCTTGTCTCTCATTCACAGCCTTTACCTGTGCTTCTGCCAGTGTTCCATGCTGGGGTAGAGGTTTTACATTACTAGTTTTGCCAGCTACCATTTTCCTACTAACAATCAATACCTCTATCTATCTATCTATCTATCTATCTATCTATCTATCTATCTATCTATCTATCTATCTATCTATCTATCTATCTATCTATCTATCTATCTATCTATCTATCTATCTATCTATCTATCTATCTATCTATCTATCTATCTATCTATCTATCTATCTATCTATCTATCTATCTATCTATCTATCTATCTATCTATCTATCTATCTATCTATTACATCTTACTGCTTTCACAGTGTTAAAAGAATGCCATCATTGTTAATATTTAAAGGTGGGTGAATACTGCCAAATCTAAGATGTATATAAGCCATCTTGGTTCCACTATGCACAGGTGCAGTGCCTTAATTGTAACATCCCCAAAAAATCATACCACCAGCAAACTGACAGCTCCTGTAGTCACTATGATGAGAGGGAGAAAGAGAGACAGAGAGACCCAGAAGAGTCTGCCATCTGTGTCCATAAATAATTGATACCATATCAGACACCACACTTAGGGAAGTAGCATATCAACTGAGGAAGCCGTATTTGTTCCAGACTGTGGATCTCTGACACCATGTCTACTAAGACCATGTTCAGGCTTTACCATTAATTTGCCAGGTAAATAACAGGTGTCCAAAGTTTGGTTGTATTGATGTGGAAACAACGCTTACCACCTCTGTCAGATACTGTTTTGGCCAATAGTTGGTACGCTATTTATTAATATATGTATATTTAAAAAAAAACTAAAAGAGAAATGTCATGAACCTCTTCACACTTCACCAGTCAGTTAAACAGGGTCTACATTACAGTAATAAGCATGGTCATTGTGTTTGGAAGTGTAAGAAGTCATCATACTCAGTCGTCATGTAATACAAATCTTCAGCAATTTCCTTTGTTCTTGGCTGTTTAATACACACGATGAGGCATTCTATGCAAGGCACGCCTCAGACTAATCTTTTTGTATTTAAAGGGCACAGGGATTTAGCTTTAATTTCCTGCCAACACTGCTGCTGGAACAATGATTTGCATGTTGATGATAGGGAGCCTGATGTTTCAGCAGAACCAAAAATTCGTAATGGCCAAACACCAATCTGACAAGAGCAGTGGTAAATTTGTTGAATTAATTTCACTGATGTGAGACAAGCCCCTTTTAATGACTCCAGAATTACATGCTGCAGGATAGCACAAAGTATGGATGATTGTGACGTTTACCTTAAAGATCTCTATCTCTTAGGCATATTCACATACTTAAACAATAAAACTTTTGCTATGTAATCCTGTCTCCACCACCTATCATATATTTCTCTAAATAAATGTATCTTAAAATGCAAGCCACCGGTCTAACCAAATATTGTGACTGTTTCACAAACAAACTACTTGCTAAAAATGAGAGGTGTAGGACAGGTGTGGGATCCACAAAATACTTCTTTTGTTAAAATGCAGGAACAGGCTGCACACCTGGATTTGGATCCCCTCCCCTGCTTCAATCACTTGACAACATTAATCATCAGAACAGATGAACAAATGCCACACAGGACCATGTCTGGAAAGATGCATTCCCAAGGGAGATGGGTAAAAATACCCCAGACTGAAGGTGATCAGGTTTGAAACTAAGCCTGTTAATCAGAACAGGCACCTGTGCGACAGTGGTGTGTGGGTCACCAAATTATACGTTTAGCTGCCTTGTTTTAGTTAAACCTAATTCTATGTGTATTATGTAGCTAGTCGTTAAACACAGTACATGTTCACCATGCCCTGTTTTCATAGAAAGGCATATATATAGTAGACATTAAGTGTTTGGTTGTGATTTCTGAGTTACCATCAGGGAACATACACCCATGTCAGATATATTTTCCTCATATACAATTTTTTTTTATTGTTTGTGTCTGGTAGAAACGTTTCATACTGACAACTAGAAAAGCACTCGGAGAGCACAGACCTCCGCCAAGGCAGCTAAAATCTCCACCTTATACTATCCCTACCAGACTTTTTGTTTGATGGGTAAATGAGCATTCTGACCATTATTTGTAGAGTTATGAGCAAAAATGTCCAAATTGGCCCTATGCCCTAAAAAGTCCTGCATCCAGACGGTGATCCAGGTCACCATCAAAAACGAATCGGTTCTAAGTTAGCCAACTTCTGATCTATCCTGAAAATTTTGTCGAAATCTGTCCATAACTTTCTGAGTTATGCTATTAACAAACAAACAAACGGACAGACAAACAAACAAACTAATGCAGGCAAAAACATAACCTCCTTGGCAGAGGTAATAACAACAATAATTCTTTAGCTATTTGCATGCTGCAGTTTTTTCGGTCCAGCACACAGCCCCGTCCATCCAAAATGTTTTTGTTCTATGCGTGACTATCAATGCTGCCAAAAACTACTCTAAAGAGTAGCAAAAGTTCCAGCAAGAAGACAAGTAATCTACATTATCCATTCATTCATTAGTGCTAACCAAGTATAGCTTAAGCAAACGTTTTTCTGGGAATGTTCTTAGTCGGTGTCATTCACTCATTCATTACTATTAACAGATGATGGATTGAGCCAAATATTACTAGAGAGAACTCCATAGAGTTCTTGACAAAAGTATTTTCTCTACTCCAAAGATTGCCAGTCATACTTTGTTACTCATCTTTATGATTGCATGTTTTATTCTGAGATTAATTGTCAAGTTGAACTCCTCCCTACCAAGAATGTCTAGTACAAACTGTTCCCTGAATTGTAATAACTGTAAAACCTGTGTAAACACCAAATCGCAAAATAAAACAGTCACGGCATACAGCAGCAGTTGCCCTTTGACTTTAGGGCCTTTTACAACTCAGAACAAACTCTCAAATGCTGGCATGCAGAATGTCCAAAGAGAACAAACTCGGCAAAACATTTCACACATTTCAGCACATATTAGACTCTCTAAAACTGCAGAAGAAGAAGAATGACTGTGTGGTGAATTAAATCATGGTGAATTAAAAACCTCATAAGCCATAACAGGGTCCAACTATGCCCCCCACTCACCTCAAACAACGTAATCTTAACGTTATTACTGCAACACTGATGGTTTCACAAGGTAGTTCATCACACATTAGTCATTAATTACGGCAATGGGCACAGCATGTTGCCAACTCAATTAAACCGTTTTTAATTTGACTTAATTTCAGTTTCACTTGAGAGGTCAGTTTGTCAACCACAGGATGAAACTGGGGGTCAAACTGTCTAGAAAAGGGCTGCCATTTGTTTGAATGAAATTTCAACTTAATCCATTTGCAACAGTACACCTCATGCATTTTCACTCTGTTTTTTATCTCTAAGTTGTCATTCTCATGTGGCTGATGTCTCAGAGAGGTTATTCATACTTGGTGGGGGTTGTCAGTGGAAAATAAAAACTTTACAAACTGTCTGAAATCAGCATAGAGCTCCTCTAGTCCTATTTGGAAAAAGATGTTATTTCTTTCAGCTAAAACCAAAATCTCGCCTGTGCCAAGCGAGCTTGACTTTCAGCCCCTGCTTCTCTGATCTTTCCATTTCCTCGAGATTGTCAGCAATTTCTGTCAACGTGTGGTGGCTGCAGATGAGGAGGAGAAAGTGAAATGAATTTTTGAGTAACTAGCAGCTTGTAGCTTTGTGATTGAGCACTGAACTGAGGATCACATACTTTTAACAAGCTATATTTTTTCTTTTTTATGGACTTGAGAAAACTATTGTCTAAACATTCTGTTGAAGGAAAACCCGTTATATGCAATTAAAAAAGGAATTATGGGTTAATTAAACAATATAACATATGCTCACCAGCATTGTATTTCTAAGACCACTCAAAAACCTTTACCATATTTGTGCATGAACAGAATGCTCTGAAAGGTCTGTCATGTACAACTCATTACAGCAAGCATGAGTGCTGAAATAACACTATAAATTATTCTGAAATAAATTTTGAACGTATGGCCAAAACATTGCAAAATTAAGTAAAACTCATCACTATTGGCTTATTACCACCAACTAATTGCTTTGAATACAAATATGCTTAGTGCCTGTGCTGGGCTCTACAAACATCATCTCAAGTTTTTTTTTTTTCAGTAGTGTACAACTGGCCTCATCCAGTAAACCTGCAGCTGACACTCCACACTGCGATATTGCTGGCTGGTGCTTTTGTATAAAAATGATGCTCTCGCGCATTTCAATTGAACATTTGCATTATTGGCCAAAAACAATGTTGCTATTTTTAGCAATAGTGTAAAAATGCTGGGCTATCATCTGGGCCATGCACATTTAATTATGTTCCCTGTTGGGTTCATCTAGAGCTTTATCATGGTCTATGGTAGTGGCACTGCTATTTTTTGAGTACTATTTACAACATCAACAAATGTACCAACTGTCGACTTGTCGACCATTTCAAGGTAATGAGGCATCAACTTTATGGCTGTGTACCTCAAACAAGGATAGCGTTTTTTTTTTTTTTTTTGTATTTGTGTATTCAAAAGGTTATGCAAAATGTCATGGGATTTCAACTTCTCACAAGCAAGTGCTGACTGCAGAACTTTTGAGCTGCCTAAGAGCAACAAATGAGCCATGGTTTACACATATAGAACATATTTAAACAAATGACTGTCTTGTTCAACACCAGGCAATCTATTAAAACAAATGAGCTATTGAGATGTGAGATGCTGAACTGTACAGTACCCAAGGTCATATGGTAGAAAATGCCACATCCCACTATGAGAACATACTGTCCATCTAACGAGACCATGAAGTCTCTCCAGATATTCACCTCTACAAAAGCCGTCAGCTGCATTCTCCTCTGATAGGTTGAAAGCACAGCAACATCCCACCACAACTGAACTGGGGTGCCTCAATCTGACTTTTGGATGTGAGGGTTATAAAGATAACCTATTTTAATCACAATGACAAATTTCTCAATAGCACAACCCCACAACACATGTAAACATTTTTTTGTTGTTTTATTATTTGCCTTGTTAAACATTTTTCAAGCATGTTCACTTTCATACAGTACTTTGAAGTTTGCACAGAACTCCAAATACCACTATCCGAAATACAGAGCAGTTGTTTTATATATTTAAAAAAATCTGATAGATCTCTTTCTGCGTGTATCAAAGCAATTTAGAGGCAAGTCTCTGTTTTCCTGTTCAATATTTGGTGGTGAATTACGCTGCATGTGTATGCAGCATCAGAAGACATTCGCTAATTCTGTTGACTGTCATGGACGTGATGTTTGAAATACCAGACACTACAGTTGAATTATTGACAGGGACATGACTGAGACCCTGAGATGTTAACCCTTTGAGACGCACCCCTATTATAACTTTGTTGTTACCAGAATGGCAATGACCAAGTTGTAATGTGTTACTAAAGATTTTCTGTAATGTCGTAGCAATGTTTTATTGTTGTAGTTAAAAAAAAATTCGGTCACAGTGAGTCGTAGCACCGGCGATATGGTGACCTCTAAGAGGCTACGCAATATCTGTATACTCCCAGGGAGGCGGACAGGTTGTAATATCTTTCTGTGTGATCAGGCAAATATGGATCATCCAAGGAGACATGTTTCTTGCAAAAGCTGTCAAACAACAACAACTTGGGTTTAGGTTAAACAACAGATCTTCTTAAATCTACATATGTAGGCCTTCAAGATGGCTTTCAGACTGTGTAGACATTCACAAGCTACACATATGGTTTATTTATATGCTGCATAAATGGGCTGGAATTTTCCTTGCTACCATCAACTGAGAGTGCTATTTGCCAGGCCATACTTTTGTCATTGATGAATAATGTTTATCAGAGACAGAGTTGCCTAAAGAAAATCAAAATGGTTGGTGGCAGTCTTTTTTTTAAATTTCAAAACTCACTCACTATTTACAATGACCACTTCAGAAATGTCAAGTTTGTGTAGTTTCCATTCTTGTGACCAATGTAACCAACTTTAGAGCAGTACTGACACCCCACACATTCGCTGTAGAGTTCAATATGTACACAGCCTTTGTCATCATATCATTAAAAATTTCAAATAATCAGAAAAAAGCTTTACAGCACTCAGCTTTACAGAGTTTTTTTTCTTTACTACTATGTGGTAGCTCTGATGCTTGTCTTTTTAGAAGTAGCTGAGTGTCTCAATCCTCTTTTTCTCTCTTTTCAGTCCTGACCTTGGGTCTTTTGATCAGTGCAAGGTAAACAAGCATTACTGGCACGGAGAACCAAGGCCGCACATAATCAATGTAGTACCAAATAATGAAAAAGTCACATAGAAACTGGGTAGCCATTACAGCTGGAGGGAAAAGGCTGTGGGTCATTTATCAAATATTCATTGGTGCCAAAGCTGATACAACGAATAAAAAACTGCCTCCGCATTTGAGTTTTTTGTTACATTCTCATTGGCTCCGCTTCTGGTCAATAGTCTGCTGTGTCTGGGCACAACGTGACTCATTGGCATTGCGCCATGTCTAGAGGATGTGATCTGCACAGATGTCATTAAGCATATCATTAAATGATTTTATTATTTAAGCTACTGTTATTGAATAAGATAAGTCACCATGGTTGACAAAGCAGTGCATGACCAAGTCAAATTATTTATTAAAATTATTCATATGGCACATTTAAAGGCTACTGGAGGAGTTGCTGAGGAAGTGCTTTTCTAGCTGAGGTTAATCAATTTTGATTGATGAAAACAAACAAGAAAAAAAAGCAAAAGAGAGAACAGAGGAGTTTTGAAAGGCTAAAAGTGCATGCAATATTTAGGGCATAAAAATGTGATAAAAGTGAAAAAATGGAAGAGGGGTGATCAAATAGCTATAACTAATGGATACAGGAAAAGTAGAAATGTAACAGTCACAAGCCAAAGGGCAATAAAAAGGTATTCATAGAAAGAATGAAAGGGCCAAAGATAGACACAAAATAGCAGAACGATAAAGAAAGAGTGGACTTGATGATAAATCCAGAGACTGACTAAAAGTACACATAAAAGCCTAACCTCAAACTGAACCACCTGCAGCTAAATAAATCACCAATAAAAATCCAGGCCAAGCCATTGTAAAAAAATACCCTTTCATTCTGGGTTTTAAAGTCATGTTCTTATCTAAACACGGAGCATGTCAAATATACATAGTATAAGAGACTTCATTCCATATTCTGTAATTCTATAATTTGTGAACAATGAAAGGTCAGCCACTCTTTGATTTCAAATTGAGGACCTTAAAATCCTTGATGGAGATTAATAATGTACTCTGGGGTCTGATCATTTTAGTATTAAACACCCCTTTTTCATTCACAGCGAGTCGCTGAGCACAAACCCTAAAGCTCACTAGGGGCCAATTTGGTTGACATAAAAATATCGTGTCTTAAAAGTTTGTGGTCTTCATTAAAAATCTAGCTACCAAATTTTGGGTCACTTCTAAGTTATGAAGTATTGCTGGGCCTATCCCTGCTGCTTTTACCTGTAGTGCACTTCAATATCCCACCCTAGCAGTATGGACTATCTTCTGGCTGTCTTTTTTAGGAATAGAAATGCTCTTCTTACTCCTATACCACTCTTGTAGTAGTAGTAACCTTACAGACATTGCTGTTGTGGGAAACAAAAACATCACCACTCTCATATTAGTAGTAAGACTACAAAGGCCCCCATCGCAAGGGAGTCCAAAGACACTGTAAATTGTCCTGATGAAATTTGAGTACCATAAGCATAATAGATAAAGAAAATAAATAATAGAAGGAAGAACAGTAAAAAGGCCAGGTGCTAAATCTTGAAGGTTCGCATGACAGAGGTGAAATATTTGACAGTATGCCATCAGCATTGACTTCAAATGGGCAAACCAATAAAGCGCTTTCCATTTTCATATAAACATATAAAGCAACACTAAAGCACGTTTTTCTCTTCAGTCGGCCTACAGGTTAGAAGCGGAATTGTCTTTCTTATGTCTCATTCAAGCTACAGAAGTGACTCGTTTCTGCAAACTTGCATAGAGTCGTTATAGGCCATGGAGGGCCGCAAAGCCAATACAGAAGTGCCATTCACCCTGTTACAAGTTGATGAACCACTTAGAAACAAAAATTTTTTAAGGTTGAAAAAACTACTTAGTGTTGCTTCAAACCACTCAAAACACTACATTTTGTCAAAAGCAGCTATCAGACCAAGTAGAGCCATAACTGAACAACCCCACATTCACCTGTAAGCAGCTTGCCATTTCAAGGGTACAGAATCAATGCTGTGCACTGTACAGAAGTAAAATTGATACATATCAGGGATGTCGTTCTTATTAATTGACTAAAAACTTGCCTTTTTTAAAGTGGAGAGCTAAAGTTGAGACTAAAACCAGGAGATCGCAATCCTGTTGACTCCTGTATGTTTTGAAAAGTGATGTCATGTTTTTTTATCCTGACTTTTGTACTCTCACTGCTTGTTCCCCTGTTTGTTTAAACTTTGTCGTTGTTTGTGCAGTGCCAATGTTAGGCTCAGTGCTCTGTCAGTGCATTCCCTTTGTGTCTGTTCTCAGTAAATAGCAAGAAACATGGGGCTAGTTTGTCAGTTTATTAGCCTGGTAAGAATGACAACATAGGATTCACAACAGGGCAGTGTAGAATGGTGTAGAGCATGTAATAGTGTGATTCTTTTAGCACTTGAGGGCATGTGTTGAAGGTAGTAAATTCAGATAAAAAATGTCTGTTGGCTGCTGATACAGGTGTACTAGACAACACAACCATATGCCTATGCTCATTCATAAACTATACTATATGCCTATGCTCATTCATAAACTATGCTATATGCCTATGCTCATTCATAAACTATGCTATATGCCTATGCTCATTCATAAACTATACTATATGCCTATGCTCATTCATAAACTATAGTATATGTATACACAAAACCATATTAAAGTAGCCTGGGCCCATCCATACTGCCTGTGATGCTGCATAGAATTCTGTGTTCAAGTCAATCTGGGCAACCAGCCTATCCTCAGCTGTTCCTTTGCTCAATAAATTGGGCACCAGTGAAAACTCACAGTACACATACGACATTAGAATCAAAGGTCTGATTGGTTGTAGCTCTGTCCAGTAGTATACAGAGGCATTTGAAGATGTGTTTTGATCTTGCCTCTGAGAAATTCCTGTCTATGGGGCCTTTGCCAGACCAAACTCCATTTATGAGCTTGATGCGACAGCCAGGCTAACATTAAAACACTTGTTTCCAATTGGTTGATTTTAAGGATGCGCAAACATGAATGGTAAAGTTGCCAACAGTTAGAATTATGTCACACTATGAAGGAGACAGTCATCAGGTATATTTCCAGCCGCCTTCAAACAGGCTAGGGTTACACTATTGCTAAAAAAGACCACGCTCAACCCCGCCCAGGTTGAGAACTATCGGCCGATCTCACTGCTTCCCTTCCTTTCGAAAGCCATCGAGAGGGCGGTCTCTAAACAGGTTGTTCATTTCCTCACCAAGAACGGCCTACTTGACCCGAAGCCTTCTAGCTTTAGAAGTGGCCACTCCACTGAAACAGTTCTGCTATCCATCACAGACGCCCTAAGAGTAGCCAGAACTGAAGGACAATCATCAGTACTTATCCTACTCGACTTATCAGCTGCCTTCGATACAGTCAACCACAGCATACTGCTAACTATAAGCTCAAATATGGGCATCACAGGCATAGCACACTCCTGGCTTAAATCCTACCTCACTAGACGCTCCTTTAATGTGTCGTGGCAAGGACAACTGTCATCAACTCACACCCTCTCCACAGGGGTGCCCCAAGGGTCGGTGTTGGGCCCCCTTCTCTTCGCCATCTACACCACCTCGCTTGGCCGTGTCATCCACTCACACGGCTTCTCCTATCCTTGCTATGCTGATGATACACAGCTGTACCTGTCGTCCTGACCAGATGACACCACGGTCTCCGCACGCATTTCTGTCTGTCTCTCTGAACTGTCCGCATGGATGAAGGTACACCACCTCCAGCTTAATCTGTGTAAGACGGACTCCTGGTGATCCCAGCCCAGGATTCAATCCATATATATGATATCAACTTGAATATGGACACTGTCACCGTTGCTCCGAACAAGGTTACTAAAATCCGGGGCGTCATGATTGATGACCGGCTATCATTCTCTGACCACATTGCCTCCGTTGCGCAGTCGTGCCATTATGCGCTGTGCAACATTACAAAAATTAGACCATACCTGACCCAATATGCTGCTCAGCTCCTGGTACAGGCTATGGTCATCTGTTGCCTCGACTATTGCAACTCCCTCCTGGTTGGCCTTCCTGCTTCAAATCAAACCATTGCAAATGGTCCAAAATGCAGCAGCACGACTAGTTTTCAATCAACCCAAAAGGGCACGTCACTCCACTCTTCAACAACCTGCATTGGCTCCCGGTGGCTGCCAGAATTCAACACAAAGCTTTGACTCTAGCCTACAAAGTCACTTCCAGATCAGCCCCTGCCTATCTCAACATCGCCTATCGACACATAAAAGTGTCTGCTAAGTGTAATGTATTGTAATGTAATGTAAAAAAGGAGAAAGCCCAGAAAGTCCACGAACTGTTGATGAAATTTCTGATTGTTTTGGGAGGCCTGTACACCAGAGTCATTCTTCTGAGTCTAAAAAATCAACATATACATACATTGCCAAGAGAATGAAAAGTATATATGAAAAAATATACAAACAGTTTGAAGGCAGTGTATGCACATTGCACACTGTTGCCAATAGCATCAGCCTCAAAGAAAAAAAAATATGTGGAAATGTCCCAGATCTCTAAGGTTTCTAATCCTTGACTGTGGGCAGCTGAAGCTGTGGATGCATTTCATAGACTTGCCACGTTTCTCACAGTTCACCAAATTCCACTGGGCTACAGAGGTAGATTCACTTCACCTGTCTGTCAAAACAACGTTCAATTCATTGTAGGGGGTTATTGGATTTTGTGCTCTGGCGAGTTTATTAAAGTCTGCTGTTTGAAGGAGGTGCTGACTTAATTGACTCAGTCATAAGTTGAGTTATTAAGTCTCTGGGGTTTTGCCCACACCGAGGAGTCCCCACGGCCCGTGGCCTGTCAGAGAGAGCCTTAGTACACTGTGGCTGGGGGTGCCTGTGTCTGTCTTTGGTAACTGAGCTGGAAAGATCGCGCACTGAGCCACTGATTAAGTGCCTTTCTGCAGCTCAGAGGTGACCTCATACTCAAACAGAATGCACACCAATAAACCTCCCCAACCCACCATGCACATAAACACACACACACATACATACACACACATCCACATTCATATCCACACACACAAACACACACACACACACATGCTTGCGCGCGCACATACACACACACACACACACACACACACCATCATTTCCAGCTTTACAGATAAAAGAATAAAAGAGGCAGTGACACTGAAGAGGCTCTCGGGCAGTGCAGACAGGTAGGGCATTGAAGTTTAGGCAATGTGGAGCCGGTGGAGCACATGTCGCTGCAGAAGGCTTCACAAAATGTTCTCGTCATCAGGCTAACAGACTGCTGGCCCTGGCACTTTTTGATTCCCTGTTGCGCAGTATGGACCATCATAACAGAAGCACTGAGGAACTCATGTGAGCATCAGATGTATGCGTCTATTTTTTGGGACCTGCATATTTGGCTTTGCATAAAAAACAGCATTAATGTAAATAGAACTAGGTAGGTGTGAAGTAAACGCATCTAAGACAATACCTTGTTCAAAACCAAAATCAGTGTGGTTTATCCAAAAATTAAATGCATTATGTCAGAATGCTTTGCACTTTTTGAGCACCGCCAGTCGATTTTTTTCAGGTGTGGCCCCTCTTGTCCTGTTTCAGCACTGCAAAGAGAAAGGGTAACACACACACACACACACACACACACACACACACACACACAGTATTTTATCACTGAGCTAGGATGTGCTGAAGTTGCAGAGTCTTCACCAAAATACCCGAGACAGATGGGCTCATTATGGCCCTCATAAAGAACTCATCTCTTTAGCTAAGGATCATTTTTCTCTGGGGGAGGGATTGAACTGCTGATTTGAGCTTTCCTCTCACACTCTACAGATCTCTCTTAGTTTTATAGGGTGTTATCCTAAATCCCAGACACTGTTACATGTTTTTCATGTCATGGATTACATGGACTGCAATATTTGCAGTTTTACCATGTTATATTGCAAAGATTCATTCAGTTGTGCTTGGGAAAAGCTCAGTAATGAAGGCTCAGGTAATAAACATGTCTCCACCTGAAGAAAGCAATCACTTCACTTGGATGGCGTTTTGGCATTGATATTACTTTCTCTTGTACAAGTGGCTGTGAAGAGACAAGACAGACAGCTCATAATGAAACTGCTTCCTCCAACCCTAGATTGAAATTAACAGTTGGTTGAGTCAATTGCCTATTGGCCCTGAACTTCAAAGTAATGCAGACATCACAATTCCATCTACATGTTAAAATCTCTCTCTCTCTCTCTCTCTCTCTCTCTCTCTCTCTCTCTCTCTCTCTCTCTCTCTCTCTCTCTCTCTCCCTCTCTCTCTCTTTCTCTGTCTCTGTCTCCATCTCTCTCTCTCTCTCTATCTCCCTCTGCCTCTCTTTTTCTCTTCCATGTGCTTTCTCTTCCATGTGCTCTCTCTCTCTCTCTCTCTCTCTGTCTCTCTCTCTCTCTGCATTGCCTTCTACATTGTTCAGCTCCACTACTCCTTCTGCATTGTTCTGCTCCACTGGTCTTTGTCAATGAAATATGTGTTATATTTGCTCCAATAATGGGTACACTTCAAAAGTCACAAAGGTCTTGTTCTCTGCATGAGTATTCCTGTGCTCAAACCATTCCTTGCAGTGTGGTTTTCCTCGACTTGCCATGTTGAGATTGGCAGAGCCGTGCATTTTATTATTAGTGCAACCAAAAAAGATATATTATTCACAGAAATGTTTTTGTTTTGGAGAGCATTATCAACACATGAAAGCCCTTATGCTGAACACATGAAAACCCTCAGGGCTCATTCACACCAAACTCTCTGTGTATTCAGCGTGTGGCCGTATTCTTAGCGTATTCTGTCCGTATTCATTTAGAATGCACGTTGGCAGATGAGACCATTCCCACCGCAACCGTGTTCTGAGCGTATTCTGAGCGTATTCTATCACCATAGAAACATATTGTACGGACAGAATACGGCCACGCGCTGAATACGGAGAGTGTTTGGTGTGAATGAGCCCTCATGCTGCAGATGCTTTTTTGTGATTTTTGTGAAGGAAACATATTTAAATAAAGATGTTTATCTGTGTCTGTTCTTGGTATTTTTAAGTAGTGGTTTGTTGGATTGTCTGAGAAGATTCTCATTCATCCAGTTCATGGTAGTCAAAGGAGCTTAGTTGTAAGCAATTGGACTTCTTTTTGGAGCTTTAAGACCTCACCTTTCATCCAAAAAACTTCTTCAGTTCTGGCCTGATGATGGGGAACCAGGAGTTTATTGCATTTATATCATGGCTCTCACACTCTCCCAGGTGTGCATCAGTTCAGTGCAAAGCAGAATTATGACAGTGTTTCACATACTCAAGACAAAGCTTGTTTCTATGGTTTCCATATTATCATTAGCAAAGCTTCAGCTTCTGAGGCTTCGCTGACACCTTTGCACTATAGTGAGATATGAGGGTTTACACTCCTACCAAACACAGGCAACAGGTGCTGCAGTGTACTTGGCCAAAAGACCACATAGTATGGGCAGAGACTTTCCAGAAGGACCCTCTCCAGTTCAAGGTAATGTACTGGTATGCCTAGATTTAATGTGTCTGGTGTATCATGAGCACCAGAACAAACATATTGGAGAAAAACGACACCTGCTGCATACAGTTTTGGCGTTGTCATAACAGCTTGTTGGGTTAGAAACTGTTGCATGCCTCTTTGTTCCCACTGCATGTAGCTCAAGTTACTTAAAGGTGGCAGCCATGAGACATCAAACAATGGTCTGTATGGATAAATTATAAAACATATCCCCAGAGTCAAATTCATGCGATTCACTTTTCTAAGGAGCAAGGACAAATGTAATTGCTGTCCAAAGATCTGATCTGATGAATCCTTTATTTTTGATTTACAGTGAGCTCTAGTGGTAGGCTGCTGGAACACCACCTAGAAGTAAAGCTTTCACTCTATACAAACCCAGGTCACACAGCTGTTGCATGCCAGAGAATTAATCTGTTTCATACTGTTGCATAATCTCATTCAAATAAACCACTGGACCTTGCTGAACATTAAAAGTTGCACATACAACACTGTACCCCACAGATAAACAGTGCCACCCATGATGTGCTGATTATAGTAAGGATGAGATCTATTGTTCATACTGGTGAGACTGTGCTGTAATTTCCAGTAAGCCATTCAAACCTCAAAATGTATTTAACATTGTTTTTGCAACTTTGTTCGTCATATATAATGTAGGTTGATATGTTTCTAATACATTTGTTTTTCTTTACTGGGATTGCAGATATGCAGACACAGTATCCGCACTTTCTTCTCTGTTCAAGCGTATAGCATCACTAAGAGTTAAGTTTGGGAGCATAAGAATAATAGTTCTGTTGATCTGAGGTCATGCCAATAAAGGATGAACTAAATGTTTTTGCTGTTTATAGAGAGCCACGCATCCAATACTTTTTATGGTATTACTCCTTTTCAGGCTACAGTCGCAGCGGTTTCTGTGGGAATGCTAGGAACTTGTGCATTTTACTACTACACAGATACATGCTAGTGCCCATACCAGTATGTATGCACACACAGACACACACAGACAGACAAACAGAAACAAAGACAGAGACTTTCTCTCTCTCTTACACACACACACGCACACACACGCACACACACACACACACACGCACACACACATGCATACACATGCACACACGCTCACACACAAAGGAAGGGAGATAGAAAGACAGAGAGGAGAGAGGGGGAGAAAGATGGACTCTACATCACATCCACACACTTCCATTAGGTTTTATTTTTGGAAAGGGTTCTTTGTCCTATGATCACCATTTCTTCTCTGCACATTCAGTCCCCTGAGATGAGGCAATCACTCTCGCACGGTAGCTCTGCGGAATAACTAGCCCCGTCGCTGGCAGGGGGGCTGACTGTGGTGTCAGATGATCACTTTGATGAAAAAAGGTAAATAGCTTTTTGAAAAAGGCACATCTCTTTTCTATTTGTAGAACATGGTTGCATAAATATTATCCAGATTTTTTTTCCTACACCAAAGTTCAAAGTTATATTCCCTGATCTGATTCTCTATGGTATTGTATTTTATCTCCATGTGTATATTTTTTATGTTTTTTTGTAGTTGACTGTATTTCAAGAATAACTATATGAGGTGAAGATATGTAAGCCATTTTTCTTGTTTCATTTTGTAGCCAAATGTGAAAAAGAAAGATTACAATTGGTAAGATGCATGGTTATTTTGCACAGACTGCACACCCAACATCTGCTCTGAGCCACTGTATGATCGGCAGATGAATTATGGCCGTGATGAGCCAGGCAATACTATACAGCCGAAAGGCTCTTTTGGGGTAATGGTGCCTTGTTTCCTAGCTAGGATCTCAAAGCAAACACATTTTTCCAAATGAGTTGACCTTAAATTGAACCTGGTGTTTATGAGAACTGTTGAAGCAATGCCACATGCAATCATCCCAGTCTCTAGAGACTTCTGCTGGAAATTTAGGAAACCTCGGGATGTGAACTATGCTGGGATTAAAAAATGAACACAAAATTCAGGATCCGCAAAAATGCCTATACATTTCACGAGAGGCATTTTACCTTTCAACACCAGCAGACTATTAAAACTGCCACATCAAAATCCATCATACCTGTCGCTTACAGGCCATTTTCACTTCTGGTTGCTTCTTTTAATTAGTCAGACTCTGTACATTTCTTACAGGCTGAAGTGAATAACAGTAGCTGTCACTAAATAGCTCATTGCTAATTAGCTGGGGTTGAGGTCACTTATTTGTGGCACTTTCTGTGCAGACGCCTTAGACAGCCGGAAACACCTCAGCGCTCCCCAGCTGCTCCCCACTTCCGACGTTTCTGCTGGAAGGATGACTAGCAGCTAACTGGACATGTTAGCGCCGATGATGCGCGTCTGACATGCTGTCTGCGTCCAGCAGCGGACTCCAGACTCCATGATGTCATGCCTCTCAGCAGCCCTTAGATTTACGTGCCTCTGGCATTCACCACCCTGTGCTTTTAGAGCGGGAGCACAGGGGTGGGGCTGGCAGGAGAAGAGGGAGACAGCCAGAGCGCTGAGGTTTTTGTGTAATCCCAAAGTGAATGCCGGCGCCGGGGTTGATGTCACTGAAGGAAGTAGCAAAGAGCCTAATCCATCATCCTCTGTGTGTCATCTGTCAGTCTGGCCAGGTGGAGGGGTGAGGAGGTGGGGGTTCGGGAAGGGGTGTGATGGTGCGAGGGGCGGAGGGGCGGAGAGGGAACATGGTGGCATTAGCTCTTTTCAATCAGAGGCAGACCGCTGGGCTTCCTCTACCCCTGAGTGGCCTCACATGACTGTGTGGCATTAAAGTGCTGCTAATGAGACAATGGTGGGAGGCACATCATCGCTCCCCCGGCTATTAATGAGGAGCCGGCCCAGAGAAGGGCATCAGCCAGCCTAAAAACACACAGCGCCGCCCATCACCGCACAGCCACAGCCTTTAGGGGAGAATGGGAAAAGGTACACTGTGTTCTTATTTGAACTTGTTTTCAAAAACATGATCTGAGGCTAAGGGCACGGGCTTTTTGAGAAACCCACGGATGTGTTTTGTTTCCCAGTGACAGCCCCTTTGGCATGATCATTTTTCTTGGTGGGAGACTCTGAGCATGATTCATCCTGGGCAAATAAAATGGGCTTCACTGTGCAGCATTTGTCCCGGAACTCAGCTTAGACATACACAGAGACACGATTTCGTAGGCCAGCCAGATGTGCTCAAACAGAAGCTCTTGTCACACTTGTAAAACTACAAAGCATCCTATTTGTGGCATCTACTGGAGGCATGCATATTTGTGGAATCAAGATCTGCCTTGTGAGTCATCGGAAGGAAGCACACTAAGCTTAGACAGGTGTTTTCTCTCACGCACATCCCTGCTGGCGTGCATATAGTCGCATGCATCAAGAGAAATGCTTCACTACTCTCTATCTATGTTTATCCACCCCTCTCTCTCTCTCCTCTCTCTCTCTCTCTCTCTCTCTCTCTCTCTCTCTCTCTCTCTCTCTCTCTCTCTCTCTCTCTCTCTACGTCCTCCCTCTTCTCTCCCTCCCTTTCTAGTGTTGCATGCTAACACCACCTTATGGCACATTCCCTCACATGGCCCTTGGCAAAAACACACACACACACACACACACACACACACACACACACACACACACACAGATTTGGTTGTGCGAACAATATGTTAGGCTTATCCAGTGAACCCCCACCCCCGTCCTGACCCTTTTGTTGTACTGTGGGTTACACAGTAAAAAAAGTGTTTCACATTTTTTCTGCCTGTAACATCTACAACCTTACCTCATGCTGTCTATCATGTCAAATGGTTAATATACATATGAAATCAAATACGTGGCAGTAATCTACGGTCTAACCTGCCATCACAGTGCTTCCTCTGACAGTGACTGTGCATATGAAATCCTCTGGTGTGAATGCAGCTCCTGTGTCAACATCATTTACCATAACAGCCCCACTCCTGGCTCTATCATAGGCCCTTTGAAGTTGGTTTGCAGTCATTATCCTATCACCAATCATAAAATACTTGGGGGAGTTCAAACAAATATGCAACCCTCAAATAGCGAAAGGAATGAGGTTTGTTGACTGGTGACTTATACGGCTAGCAGGCAGGATGACAGTATGCATATAAGATTGGAAGCAGGGAAGACGAAGATCCTTCCCTGGACGCTCCTGCCTTAATAAATGCTCATTAGACAGCGCTGCTTTTTAAACTATGTATCATTTTACATTACTGTATCATTTATAAGACAGAGTAGGCCCACACTGACTCACTGCATCAGTGATCTAAATCACAGTGTGCCAAACTCTTTGATGTTATTTGAATCCTTCGAACATGATGAACTGTGCTTTTAAAATAGGTTTTAAAATGCATGGCAAGATGAATGCTGAAAGGCATTCCCCTGGGTTAGCTATTAGGAATCTATTGGAAAAAAATACCATGAATCAAAGGAATAAGCAATCACACTGAAATCCTTTGAATACTTCCCCATACCCATAGTAGATGTTACAGACAGAATTACAGGGGGTATTGGCGGGTACGGTACACCAGATCAAGACCCTGTACCCCCAAAGAGACAAAAATAGCAGGGTTGGGGAGTACTGACATATTCATTTAATAATGTAAAGTGTAAAAGGTAGTACCCCCCAACTGTGGAGGTGTAATTCACAGTCTGCCCATATCCACTGCTAGAGTGAAAATTCCCCAGATATTATACTAGTTGAACGATGTTTGTACAGAGACACTTATCTAGGTAAGAAAAAACCCTCTGTACAGGCAAAATTAACTACAGCACATATTTGCAAACCTAATTCTCCTGTGATAATCCTATTTCCCTATTCACTCGTCCAGCAAGTGGGACCAATCAAGCTGTGAATGACCACCCTCTCTACCGTCTAACGCTGCTCCCCCAGAAATTAATTACTTTCCAAACCCCTCCTAATTCCACCTGACGTTTGGAGCAGGGTGGGAGGGCGATTAAGAGATGGGGGTCTCTGAAGTTGAAGATACTGGAA
>CM050221.1:22612500-22620000 GCA_027475355.1 Coilia nasus
ATTTGCCCCTCTAAAGTTAGCAAATCTAACTAAGGCCAGAGCCTGCCTCATTATATGATATTTAAGGTCTCAGTCAGTGGCCAGACTGCAATTACTGGAAAGTATGGACATTCTCTGTATGGGCCATGAAAGGCTGCCACACTGCACACTTAAATGAGATGAAATAACAAGACCTCAAGGGCAACATTCATTAGAGAGCCTCGGGGCATCTTCAGAAAGAGACAGGTGAGTTTTTTTTGGAGGAAGAGTTGAGAGGTTTGTCTTTTGTTTTAGATTAGAAACAAAATAATGGTGTGGCATATGAAGTAGTGTTTAGTAGAGCAAAGATTAAACTTTACTGTCCTTTGTATACTACAAATCAACTTTTTATTGCTATTATGTTCCTTCATTTGAAATATATTAGTCATGCTATAAAATCCAATGTCTGTTGTTAATTTTTAGTGTCAAGGTTTACTGTTTTTCTCCTGTGTACTGTTTTTTTTAATAACACTTTGAACTGAAATTTGCACTTTGTGGAAATTCAATTTGCGTAATTTAATTAGCAACATTGCATGCACAAAGCTTAACTTCTTGCTTGGCAATATCTTTGCATTGACGAGCCCTCTTGTCTGACAAAAGCTCAGGCAGTAAACAAACTGGATACAAACGGTGAGCCAGATATTGCAGTTTTGCCCCAAGTTCCCGTTTTACTTCATCAAATTCTCATGGCTTAAGACAAGGTTAAATTGCATTATATAATACAAATGCCATTTGGCACAACAGGTCACATCGACTGACACATTTCTTCCTTCTGAAATGGGTATGGCTTTATTAGGCTCACCATACTATGTGTGACTACAGTAAACTTCAGCTTGAGTACAGGTGCTTAGCCTCTTTTGGTCTAATAGCTTTCTCACTTAACCTTGGGGCCAGAGGTCATGACATTAGACCTTGCTGTTGGCACATCATTTTTGTTAAGTAGCTTAATTTCAAGGTGCTTCAGTGGCGTGTGAATAAATTTTAAATGAATGAACCTTGTAATATGACTGAGAAGTTCATATTTTCATGGATATAAGAGACCAGTGACAATCTTCCCTGCCAATTTCCAGACATATGTACAGTTTATAGCTCTGTATTCCCCATGCACTTTCTCTGACTTAGTAGAGGGCTAAATTCATAATACAATGTTTATTGCTGTGGATGTGTCACTAAGCATGCCTTTATCTTGATGAAGCTTGAATATGTTCCTCTACGTGGGCTGTGGGGATCATTACATCAGCATGTTATCCCAAAATACCAGGAAAAACATGTCAAACTGTCTGGAATTCTCCAGCATTTCAAAAGAAGAGTGAAATCCTTTCCCCACAAACCCATTATCATCCTGAGATCAGCTAATTGCAGGCTGTTGACATGAGCCTCCCATCACTTTATCTCTAAAAGCACAAAAGGATTTCTATCTCTTTCTTTTCCCCCGTTTTCTCCCCTCTTTTCCCTGTGAAAGCTGAAATATGAGAGTTCACTCGGGCGCTGAAGATGGAGAACCTCACTGACAGCTGGGTGACTTTAGGCCACCAGACAACATGCTGAGATGCTTACAAGGGAAGCACGGTTGTTCCACCCCAGGGACAACACTGAAAATTGGCATGCTTTGTCTGACCCCGGCTCTCAAGCCTTTCTTGTGGCCATTGTTTTAGTCACCGGTATGGCTGCCCCCGAGGCGTTCCCAGAAGCTGCCAGTGGACCAGTGGAGTCTTTAAAAGCATGTCGGTGAAAGTCCCATTGGCTTTTCAGGCTGCTCTGGTGGTCCTCTTCAGGCTTTTGTCATTCCTAGTAGCCTTCGAACAAGCCTCCCCCTTTAATGGACCAGAAGTCCACTGGCCACTTGATTTGAGTCAAAGGCTTATAGCCTAATGTCCCTGACTTGACTTGACAAACTCATGGATAATTTACTTTTGTACTTCTTTCCTATAACTGATATAACTATAATACTGTATATGAGTATGAGTCTATATGAGCTTTTCATAAATAGACATTGTCTGACGTAGCATTAGAGTCATTTTTTTAATAATTGCTTGCAGTGATCAATTAAATTAATCAAAACCCTTCAGATATTGGTATGTGTGTTGCCTCTCTAAAATTCTATTTGCAAAGGGAAAAAACGTCAGTAAAATTTTGCTTTATTGCCACAAATAAAAAGTAACTGAAATACCTCTGACAACTTAACTACCAACTAAGTCAGATATCATAAGTGTCTATGTAAAAACGGCAGAAAGGGGTCTAAGGCGGCGGTCCACTGAGGGATTTTGAGGAGTCGGATTTCAGTGTCCGTGGGCCAGTGGAGTCTCAGAAAGACCGTCTTTGTTCGATTTAGTACTGCGGGTATTCGACAGAGAGAGAGCGAGCGAGAGAGAGAGAGAGAGAGAGAGAGAGAGAGAGAGAGAGAGAGAGAGAGAGAGAGAGAGGAGGGAGAGTAAAGGATTCGGGAGGATAGTGGGAGGCAGAGACGACTTCTGAGCTTGAGTGTTTGCATTCTCATGGAAAATCTGACCTGCCGACACAAGCCTCAGACAAAATGAACATTTGGTAAGTGAATGTCCTATACGGATAATTCAGATTTTAAGTTACTAAAATACGCGCAGGTATTTAATTGAGTTGTCAGTAACATCCTTTATTTCATCACAGTTGCGCTTCCTTGTCCGTTGGCGTTCATCTGATCCTGCTGTATCATGCCATTACTGCAGTTCAAGTGATAGAAGGTATGTAGCCTACCTGTATTGTTATTGTCGGGTCTGTGTAAGTTTTAGCCTTCTCGCATATTATTTCTTTAAACACCAGAGGACGGAATAAACATGTGTCGAGTACACGCCCGTTGCAGAACCTAAGGAATTGCATCAGGGGATAGATATATATATATATTTATCTTTAAAACGTTCTTTTTCTATAATCAATTTTTACAAATACGTTCAGATTTTTAAGGGATTAAGCACCCTACAATATTTTACTAAACAACTGACACACATTACTTATTTGAATCAGGGCGAAATACCTGTAGCCTTCAACTAACTAAAGTTAGGCTAATCACTAACAGCTAATTTACTACTCATGAAGTCACTTCAAGGAAAACTTGATGGGAAGGACTTTGCACATTAAGTTGGTTGCTCTTCTTCTTAGGAAATTAAGATGAATGCATTTGAGGAACTTTCTGGCTAATGTTTCAAGACTGAGAAGTTTTGTACCTGGTTATGCCTACTGTTAAAATGTGATAATGTGATTATCACTACAGTTCTCAGGAACATGCTTGAGAGTCATAAAGATATTTTGGTGAAAACTCCTGTAAAACACACATCTTACAGGAGGCTACCTGCCACATTAGTGTCTGACATTGCCTTGCATCCTTTAACAGTGTGATATACTGAACAATTACAGACTCAACTGTAAGGGTACACAACACACTGAATGGCTTGTGTCTAAATGACTACAGGTAACAATTAAAAACTGTTTAGTTGTAATAGATATTGGAGACTATGCACAAAAGTATTGTGCTGTGAGAATGCTGCAGAGGAAATTCGGTTTACTGGGCCTGCATATCAGATGGGAGCTTGTTATGGTCTATGTTTGGTGGCTTCAACACAGGTATTGACTACTCAAATGCCTCACTGGATGAACAGCTTAAGTCTCCAGGATGTGCATGTGATTCATATAATTTGAAATGTGACTGAATGATGGGCGCCGGGCCATGGCAGATAACTTCATTAGGTGAAGACATTCATCCGCTGCATCTGCACCGAGTTAGCTGGTGCAGGCACTTTTGATAACATTGTGGTTTTTTTACTCTGAGCTCTGATATGAATGCTTTGATATTGTCTCAAACTGTGCTCACACTGTTCCAGAACACCGGTGGCATACTTTAATTACTGGCCCATGGCAGCCCTCAGGACACGCTCTGCAACATCCAGATATGCCCAGATATGTACTGTGATTATATGGCACAGGCAGATTGCTCCTCCATGGACTGGCTGCTCCACTGCTCTTGGTGTTGAGTCCTTTACTGTGGTCCCCGCTGATGTGTGAGCAATGGCTATGCTGGTTGCACTTGTTGCACTGTGGTGCTCTCCATCACTCTGTGTGGCCGTGTGTGTGTGTGTGTGTGTGTGTGTGCTCCACAGGAGCCTAGAAGCAGGAGGGCTGGGGCGGGGGTCAAACACGGCACCTTTGTGTGAACTGAAATGGCTGCTTCTCATGTAAATCCGTGCTTCCGTTGTCTCCGAGCCTGTAAACCCCACGAGGGCTTTGTTCTGGGGGTTGGTGCTGAAGTTGGGAATCAAAGCCGTCACACCTCCACCTTCTTCCTTGTGTTCCTTGTGTGCTCAGCAGACTTTAACCCAATGCCTTTAAAGAGACCCCAGAAAGCTTGTGTATCTCTGGTTGTCATAAGGTCTAGCAGTGCTTCCTGTGGTCAACTCACTGAATGGCGTTCGGCGCAAGTGCTAAAACATCTGTGATGTCTGGAGTGCTCGGAGCTGTGAATGGATGAGGTTATTCAGTGTCTGTTGTGTGAGCATGTTGCAACAAGTGTCTGGCTTCCCAGGCTAATGACCTGGTAGTGGTCATGTCCCTGTCCAGCCCTGTCCTCTCCCTCAGACTGCAGACAGCTTGGGGCTTCACACAGTATCTTAGCCAGTCAGGTGCTGTATTGTACCCTAAAGGCTACATGTAAGCACTTAAAGTCTACAGTAATTATTGCATGTAAACCTGTGATCTTTATCTCATACAATAATTTATTAACTTTATCATAACTTGAGCTTGTTGTGTGTAGTACATAGTAAACAGAGATTACCTTTCTCTTGAGGTTTCTGGAGACATAACTTTTGATGTTGATACACTATCTAGATATCATGTGTTTTTTTACTGTCTGTTTTCTTTCATTCACTCATCCACTTTACTCAGGATTTGATCATGGGCAGATGAGTAAATGTGAAAAATAATAAGAGCTTACAGAATTTTCAGTCATGAAACCATGTCATGATTTTGCCTGTGGTTTAATGCTTGAGCACAGCACTGCATACTGTGCCGAGGAAGACAACATGGTCTATTAGAACACTTTTACATAAAGGCAAAAACTGTTAAGTGTTAATGTTGCACTTCTATAAATATGGCTGAATACAATGAAAAATAGAAAAATATCCTTATAATGCAGACAAGTATCAACTGTAATTTTGTAAACCGAAATCATAAGGAGCAGCATCTCTAACAGAAATATGGAGCAACACTAACAGAAGCAAAGCAGAGAAGGCTTGAGTCATTGGAGGTCAGAGATGAAAGGGGTGTTGATTGTGAAAGGAAGGGTTTTACCCAAAGCAGTGTAAAAAAAAAAGGTCCGTAAACGACATTAGAATTTAAACAGGAAATATGTTTCTGCACTGCAGTCCGCCCCAGACATCCAGTCCACACTTACAAAGACTGTAAATCCTCCCTTCATGTTTTGGATGAGGGCCCGGACAAGCGCTCTGATTTTTCCTCTTGAGGTAAACTTGAGAATAATGAGCGACTGTTGAAGGTGTTTCTAAGATGCAATGTCACGGTCCAAAGATCCCTGGGAACAGGAACATGCTGTGGGTGAAAAGAAGACACTTGCTGCTTTGTAGTTGTAGTCACTTGACCAGAATGAAATCACCATTTTCAGCATGTTATGGCAAAGATGATCAATTTAAACATATTAGTTCATCTACAAACAGTAGTCTGTGTTGTGCTACAGTGCCAGAGGTTTTTGCCCAAGAGTAATTTTTTAAAGTCATGCATGTGCCCTCTATATGATGCTACACGTGATATGTGCACACATGTAGGAGTGGTGTGTACCTCTGCATTCATATGTGCACTGGTGTTTGGTCACGAACAACTGGAAGTGTTTATAAAAGTGGAAATTAATTCCTTCTTGTCACGTGCATATCTTTGATGTATGTATCTTTGATATGGTTAAGATGAGTGGGAACTTGACTAAGCTGAATCTAAAGTTGTCTTTTTTAGTTAGTCCTCTCTTAAGATGATGCACGTCCATTCCCTAGTGAGCACTGTTGAGGACATGGAGGTCCTGTGAAAGGGAATGCACTCTAACTCCACTCCATGGGAGGTTTGCCCTGCCTGCCTGCCCTAGCACGGAGGATTCCAGACACATGGCCGCTGCAAAGAAAACCCATCACCTCTGTCTCACAGGAATGTAATTCCGAGTGCTTCGGTAGCTGTGGTGGTTTATTGATGCTATACAAATGACCTTCGTATAGTGTGTTGATCCCTGCTGTTTCCGGTTTTTTTTTTTTTTTTCATTTTTTTGTAACTGATGACAAGGCTTTTTAAACAAAGTATGCCAGCAAGCCAGAGCCTAAAACTGTCTATTACAGAGTATAAGTGTTTTTTATAAGAATACCAGCACTCTGAATGTGTGATCTGTCGTGCCTTTGAAACGGTTTTACTCTAAGCTAAGAGGGAGTCTGGTACAGCGTTGTGTGGAGTTCCCCTGCTTTAACTGGAGGTCTGGTCTTGGTTTTGTATATCTTGGTTTTGTTTGACACATATTACTGGTATTCTGAACATCTATGGAATGCCTTATCCAGACATAAATCAGTGAAAACGTGTCTATACATTCTACTACAAAGTATGCTCCGCGGCCATCTGACGCAGGTGCAGCTCTGATGTATGCATGGATTCACCTGTGTAATGTCATTAATGGAGACTTACATATTATATTTGTTACATAACTCAGTCACACATAGTGCAGCAGTAAGACACTTTTGATCGTGGAGGTTGGAATGTTTTGGGCACAGCTTGCTAAGCTTGCTTTATCTTTAGTCAAATTACGCCCAGCAGCAGAATAAAATGAAGTCACGCATTCACATTTACAGTGAAGAGTCCTGTTTGAGAAGAAACATGTTGTTTCCACCCAAATCGACCTTGCAGAACACAAAATCTAATGTAGATTGAACAGAAGCCAAGAATGGTGCCTCTTTTGCTGTACTCTTCTGTAGGTCAGTGTGATATCCTCATTTCAGCCCATTGTTTGTGCAGAGTTTTTTGGAGTTTGAGGAAGTTAGTCCTTTTACAGATTGACAAGCCACTGCAGTCCTGGGAACATAGACATTGAAGTGTTTTTATGAAGTTTGTATGGTTGCCTATTAGCAGAATGGATGGTTCATAATTATATTCATGTATAATTCATGTTCCGTCAGTATCTTTGAATTACCCTGTATTTGAATCACTGGGTATTTTTCAGGGTTAGTGAATAAGTGAGTTACTACAGCAAAACTGTAGTTACTAAAAGCAAAACACTGACACAAGAAATGGAGGATTATTTCGTTAGTTGACACTGAATGGCATTATATTTTACATACAGCACCTTTAAAGCAAGGAAAGGTCTATTTTTCTGTGGAGTGTGGTTGGGTGCTGAACATTTTGGCAGTCCCAGGCTGTTGCTCTCTCTCTGTCTATCTGTCTATCTGTTTCTGTTTCTTTGTTTCTGTCTCTGTGTCT
>CM050221.1:22622500-22672500 GCA_027475355.1 Coilia nasus
TGCTGCATCCAAGAATATATTACATTACAACTGCCAGACACAGTAAGGATTATTAGCGTTAACCCAGACTCACCTTAAGAGGAGTGCACAAGGCTAAACTGCCTCTATTCTCTGTTTTAAACGTCTGTCACATGCTATAAACTATTTTGTGGAAGTCTTCAGGTCACGCAACAAACAACTATCGAGTAACTGCCTGAATACTTGCATAGGGTCAGTAGATGTGTGCCGTTATAAAAACTCCTCTCCTAGCATCAGTTCCCTTTTGTTTCATGCCATTGGCTTTTGATTGCTGTGGACAATGGGAGATGGGAAATGGGCTTTTCATCAATGTCCCCCATTATGGTCCCTCTAACTATGTGATTTATCCTCTCTTGAATTATATTACAACTACCTGCTGTGGGCTCTGGTTATAGATTCACTCTGGAGTAGCATGTCCTCCTTTGAGTCATCTAAGGTCTCCTGCAATCCCCCTGCTCCCAGACCACCACCACCCCCACCCCCAAGCTGGGACTTGGCTGTGGACACAAAGCAGTGTGGGTTTGGTGCTCTTTCTCAGCCAGTCTGTTCTGACCTCCAGCTGATCGAAGAAGTGATTAAGCACAATCAGAGCAGCATAGTTGCAGCGTTGGGGGGTAAGCTGGTGGTACCGTGTGTGTGTGTGTGTGTGTGTGTGTGTGTGTGTGTGTTGTGGGGGGGGGGGCTGTTGTCAGGGGATTTCTGGCATTCTCCTCCAGGGAGCTGTAGATCTGCATCACAATAACCAGGCCTGCAGACATGGTCTGTAGACGCCAGTGTGGACCCCCTCAGGATTTCTTCTGGCAGGGATATTTTACACCTTTAGGCACATTGCTGGAGACATTAGCACCAAGGTTTTTTGTTGCTTTTTCTTTTTTTCGGGGGATTTTTATTTTATGTTATTTTAGATAGTTAAGATATTTTCCTATTTGATTGATAATACATATTTAGTGAAACAGTAACCAGCAAGACCAAGTCGGACTGTTGAAATAGTCCTTTATCTTTATTCTTTTAATTTGGCCCATGGCCATGTAAGAATGAGATGCAGTTTTCTCTTAAGTTTTTCTCTGATGTTAAACTGGATTAAATGTATATTTAGAATGGGCAGTGTGGACTGATTACTGTAAATATAATATAGAGTCAGACATTTCCTGGTCTGAGTATGTTCCAAAAAACTACATCAACTTAAACATTTGTAAAGAGAGAGAGGGGGCGAGAGAGAGAGGGGGGTGAGAGAGAGAGAGAGAGAGAGAGAGAGAGAGAGAGAGAGAGAGAGAGAAGAGAGAGAGAGAGAGAGAGAGAGATGGAAGGCTGTAATGAAAGCACACCTGAAACAGAGGGCGCATTCAGTTGAACATCTACACCAGAGTAAACAGTATAAATACCTGACTCGCAGAAGCAAACAGTCAGCCTCTGTCTGACGCTCCGCACCGAGACCCTCCAGGCTGTGTTTACAACCTGCTGCCTCCGGATTGGTTTAGGCAGCTGCCCATCAGTGTGCTTGCCCTTAAATTGCAGGTGAAATGTGCTGTGCTGAAATAGCGGAAAACTGCTGTTGTGGATGTTTTAGGAGTTGGTGAAGCATGTTTATGACCTCACTTACTCAGCTGTAAGTGTTTTATTTTGTTTCATTAAGTGTTTGATTATGCAGCTTTAAGTGTAAAGCGGTAATATAATGGTGAAAGCACTACACCTGCTATACTTGTTAAATACATTACATTTTAAAAAAGCAAGGTGGCGCAGCACTGATTTTACACAATATTTTTTATGAGAAGCCACAGGCTCAGTCAGGCATGAAAGCCCTCAGCAAACCTTAGTGGACAGTAGGGCCAGAGTATCTGTCTGTCTGCATTACCACAAAACTGCACAGCTCTTGATCTGCAGCCCAGATAGTGATGAAAAAAATAAACGTATTCAACTCAGCCAAGATGTGTGATGAGTGATTTTGATTTAATGTGGCTAAGTACTGTTTTTGCTCACCCGTGAAGCCTCCACCGTTTTGCTAATTGATTACTCAGCCTTAGCCTCTGTCATCTCTCGTCTTCCCATTTGCTGTGATGCTAATCCCCCTCCACCTGACCCCCTTGCCAACACAATGGTCTAGCAGAAAAGGGGCAAATTTGCATATAATGTGAATAGAGAGTGGCAGGGGGGGCAGACATTCTCTGCTGATTACAGTAAAAGCAGGCTTCCAACCTGATTAAGGTTTAATAGATAGACCAGGTTAAAATACTTGCGTATGTAGAGATTCTAAGCATTGTATTACTTCAAAACTTACATGACAGAAGCCATTGACATGGTTCAGGTGATTTAAAACCTTGACATAGCTCTTTTATGTCTTTTAGTTATCAGGTACACACTCATGGAATGCGGGCATGTAAGGCATTCATTTAAAAAATATAAACTGTTAGCAGTTGTGTAATTTCCATTTTCCACTGATATGCACTTATCAAACCACTCAGCCCATTACCAATGGAGGTTATCAAAGAGAGAGGCAGCATGTATCACTTGATTAACACTAATTTAATTCAGGACAATCTGATCGTTTTAAAACTGATACGCCTTAGACCGTTTGCAGATTGTCAGTGTATTCCTATAGGTCAGTCAGAGCACATATTACCTAATTTAACCACAGTCTTGCATTCAAAATATTTTGACACAGATTTTTACTGGTTGAAATTCAAACTGCAAAAACTGTCTACACTTTTCTACACAATTGTCTACAAGCACAATCACCTGGCCTGCAGGGACCCAAAAAGTTAGCCCACCTACTGCAGGTATACAACAGTTCTGTATTCCTAGCAAAATATCAGCTTCAATGAGTTTTCTTTTTAAGGTTTTGTTTGCAGTTTGATATGAAATCTTTTCAGGTGACTTACCTTGCCACTGAGAAAAAAGTGTGGTAAAACCATGATCTTCCCAGAGGGTGGCAGTAGAGCACTACTGCTTTCTGATATTTCAACTCTTAGTTCTAGTGTGTCGAAATCCCCTTAGTGATTTAGTGATTAATGAAAACTATCGTTTTGAAAATTTTAAGAAGTCAACACCTCTTTAGATGGTTTTTTTTTTGTCCAGAAAACAGCAAGACAACCTCCATCTGATCTGGTCATACCAAGTTTAAATATTGTTAGCGCAACATCAGGCCTGAAATATGGTAAGGTACTAGCGTCTAATGTCTAGGTAAGACTTCATGTTTGTGTAAAGGAATATGGCTGAAAATTGGATTGAAGATGAATATGCTGAAATGCCAGCACGGTGCAAATGATAAAATGGTGCAAAATGCATTCACATCTACTTTATCTCGTAGCTTAGAAAAATTGCTTTTCAGTACTGTCAGGACGGAATGTACAATAGACCTACCACCTGCAACTTGGGTAGTCTAGCATGGTGCATGGATGAGACCCATGTAGTGGTCGTTTTTTAAAGTGAGGTATATTTTTCCCTTTTCCCAATATTTATATATTGCAGTGAAAATAGGCAGATGCCATTATATAGCCTAACTCTCACTGAGAGCTTTATTAGGAACACAGACCTACTGGATAGGGGCTCTCTTTGCTCTCAATCACGACTGTCTGGCATGGATTCTGTAAGTTGCTGGAAACCTTTGAGATTCTGGTCCATGCTGACGTGAATGCATCCCTTAAGTTCTGCCATATTGCCCCCTGCCCCATTCTACCATGTTCCAAATGTGTTCCATAGGGTTCAGATTCAGTGACTGGGCAAGTAACTTACCAACCCAGAACACATTGTCTTGTTTATGAAAAACATTCTGAGATCAGCCATGAAGGGAGTCATGTGGTTGGCAGCAATAGCCTACTCAAAAAGGCTGTGGCATTCAAGCAGTAATTGATCAGCATTGATGGGACAAAAAGAAAACATTTCCAGCAGTATTACATCACTGCCACCAGCCTGGACTGTGTGGTCAAAACAAGTTGTGTACATAGATTTATTCTTTTGTTGCCAAAGTCTGTCCCCATCATTAGAGTATGTCAAGCAGAAATGTATCAAACCAGGCTGCATTTTTCCAATCTTCAGCCTTCCAGGTTTGGTGAGCCTGTGCCCACTTCAGCCGCAACTTTCTGTTCTTGGCTGACGTGAAATTTGGTGAGGTCCTCTGCAGTCATGGCCTAACTATCTCAAGGTCGGACATGTCTGATGCTTTTCCACAAACCACAATTGTGTACAGTAGTTATTTGAGTCACTGTACCCATCAGCTAAAACCATTGCGCCCATCCTCCTCTGACCTCTGTCATCAAGGCGTTACTGCCCACAGAATGGCTGCTCATTGGATGTTTTGCTGCTCATAGGATGTTTGGGGTTGCATATCTTTTCCGAAATAAACTGCAGTGCATGGTTCCAAATGATCTGCAGTTACAGAAGTGCTCAGACCAGCCCGGCTGGCTCCAGCAATCATCCCACAGTCAAAATCACTGAGAGAATGTTTTTCTATATTCGAAAATCTGATGTGTATAGCAATGAAGCTTGTGGCCCTTATCTACATTATTTTAATTCACTGTGCTGTTGCCACATAATTGTATGATTAGATAAGTGCATAAACAAGCAGGTGTGGAGGTGTTTCTTATAAAGCGTTCACTGGCTGTAGGTTTTGGTAGCAGTTTAAACGTTCTAATTTAGTAGCACTTCCTGTTGCACATTGTTTTCTTTGTGATACTCCTGTACGTTTTGTTTATTGAATTGTACACGCACACCTGTGTGAGGTGCGCACGGCAGTTTACTGTACTTTTAGTCAAGAAAAAAGAGCTATGACACATTTAGAACTTCAGGAAACTATTGCTGTATTTCACCAACATTTCAGCTTATGCATTCGTCAGGGTCATTCTGAGACTCATTTATATTTTGGCATGTTTTTTCTTTTTTTTCTAAAAAATTTACTACATCAAAGTTGTGAAGTGCACAGTTCCAAAACAGTACTTGGAACATTTCTTGGAATTCTAAAAATGCACAACAATGTGTAATTGTTCCATTAACCGTGATGGCCTTCCTGGGAGACCTATACTGTTAATGCAGCCTTTAGTCCATGGAATAAATCCTTGCCATTCCGCTGCCAATGGCTTCTGACAATAAACCAATTAACAGACACGAAGGGGGCCGGTGGCAGGGAGCAGGGTTAGGGGTGGATGGCAGGGGGGTCACCCTTCCTGCCCCCCACCCCACCCCCCAAACCCCACAGCTCCCCCCAGTCCGATGTTCTCCTGCACCCCGCCAGGCCTCAGTAATTAGAGCGGAGGAGCGACCCTGACCCCACCTAACATGAAACGGCATCGCACGCAAACCGCACTTCCTAGCCAGTACCGCACATGGCTGTCGGCCTTTTTTACCTTAATCACATGGCTACAGTGGGTACTCTGGGCAGGTAGCTGTGCTCACCAGTGCATGCAACATGTTAGGTAGACGCCCTTACAGAGAAAGATGCCCTTGTGTGCTGGTGCATTCATGCAGAATTAGGAATTTATCTGTATTTGTGTTCATGACACACAGCAAACAATGTAGCTGGTGCTGGTTTTTGGTTGTGATAAGTTTCTCAGTATCTTATTAAAACTACATTTTTCTGCTGGATTCTCTTTATCTCTCCATTTTCATCTCTCTCTCTCTCTTGCCCTCTCTCTTAATTTTCGGGTCTCTCTCTCACACACTCTGCTGTCTCTCTCAGTCTCTCTCACGTACACACACAGACACGCAGATTTGTAGAAGGATGGACCCATCTCTTGTCTGTGGATCAAAACAATCCCCTCTTTGTCATTGGGTGCTGTGATCAGTGGGCTGTGGACACTTGGCTCAGGGGAACTTTGGCTCCGTGCTGCCTAGCCTTGATTTGGCCCTCTGTTTTTACAGGGCAGTTTTCCCATGTCTCAAGAGCTGGAGCCTGTTCAAAACCCAAGTCTCAATATGTCCTTGGGATGACATGTGACAATCTAAGCTAAATTATGGCATGAAGTTTTTATTTCAAGTGAGAAAACAGTTCTTCCTCGCAACCCACAGATCCGCTGGATTTGGGGGTTGCTTTGCTGTTTGGTTTTCTTGGTTTTAGGACTGCTTCTGACATTATTTCCCAGGGGTCGGCCATTTTTTATGCAGACCAGACCAATTTGGATCTCCTGTTACTCTTGTGTAAGGTCTTGAGAATTACATGGGCGCTTGCCTTAAAAATATAAGCAGGAAATGCCCTTATTGGGGCCTAGTGGAAGGAGTGAGGGAGCTCACAGGAGCTGGGAGCCAATATGAGAACCGGATCCCATTGTTGTGGCGGGTTTGTTTGCAAATCCTAGCACCAGCCTCTCAACCCCCCCTTGCACACCCACACGCAGTGGCATGCTAGCCCTTGTGAGAGGGGAGGGAAGGAGAGCCGGAGAGTGGCTGACGCATAGAGCAAGACAGAGTGTGAGAGAGACACAGATAAGCACAGACAGAGCCAGCACGGGGGGCCCAAATCAGAGAGACAGAGAGAGAGACAGGGCTAAACTGAGTGAAAGTGTGTGAGTGTGTGTGTGTGTGTGTGTGTGTGTGTGTATTTGTATTTGACTTCTTTGAACAGTCCCCATTGTGAGGGAGGGTCTTGCAAAGTGAGGCAGACACTGATCTGCTCAGCTAAATACCGAAGCCTGCGTGGTGCTGTGGGGAGATTCAGGGGGTGGAGAGGCACCGAGGGCCTCTCACCGAGGGGGTCCGGTCAGGGGCCACCGCTACAAAACGAAGAGGTGCGGAGCAGGAGGGGCAACAACCCAGCCGCAGCAGCAGGGGTGCGCCACTTTCTCTCTCCATGCCCTCTCACATTGCCGGCTCAATTGGAGCTGCTGCCTCAGTCTTGTCCTCTCGCTTGTGAAGTCCTGACGTGTCCTGGGTTGGTTGTGCCGTGGGCAGGATGCATGCTGGAGCCCTGTGCCTGTCCTTCCTGCTGGCGTTATGTCCGCCTGTGGTGCACAGCCTGTGGTGGAGGCTCTTTGTGCGGAAGGTGGAAGCCACAGTGCCCCCCTTGGCCCCCACAGAGCTCCCCACTACTGTGGGAATGGAGCCCGCCGTGGCCACCACAGTGCTGGGGGACATACTGACCACCACACTGGCCCTCCTGGAGGAGACAACCAGCAGCAAGCCGAAAGCTAAGAAGAAACCGCTCAAAATGTGGAAGAGTGGTGAGTGTAAATTCTGAACACGCCTTCCATATTTAGGCTCCCATCTCAGATTTCACAGATTCACAGATTTATTGCTCATACTAAAAGGGAAGGTGAAGCTGAAATACCTCTGCTGAACAGGGTGTGATGTGTGGTTGTGTGTAGTGACCTTGGATGAGCTTTGGGCATCAGCACATTAGTGTTACAAGTTGTTAGAGTGGGGGAGAACTTTGTTTACTTACATGCAAGTGGGTGTGTGTTTGTGTGTGTGTGTATGAGAGAGAGAGCGAGAGAGAGAGAGAGAGAGAGAGAGAGAGAGAGAGAGAGAGAGAGTGTGTGAGTGTGTGTGTGACGATTTTTTAAATTAAGGTAGCTGTTGGTAGGTTACACTAACCAGCAGACCAACAGAAGTTACATGCTTTGTGTACAGTGATTTTTATAGTTGCATGGAGTCAAATCCCACAATAGGATCATGTCTGGGTTTAAGCGTGTCTTCATACAAAGGATACAAAGCCTAACTGCCCTGAAGTGTGGTGTAATTGAGGTTTGCAATCATTCAGTGACTCACCAGACTTGACTTGTCTTGACACCCCTTTTTCTCAAAAGTATATATGCTGATCCATATCACATGATATTATGATAATAGGATTACAGTGGCGGTCGTCCCGGAGCATGGGGAGAATGCGGTCACTGTGTTGTGCTGAATGGCCCTCTGTGGCTTTTTGGCAAAAAAGAGGATGCTGAGTCTTGCGGTCTGTATGCACTTGGACACAGTTGCTGGAAGGCTACCTCTTTATGTTCATAAGCCTGTTGTTTGTAATCTCCTTGTGTGTTTTAGATGACCTGAGCAGTTTTTCATTTGGATAATTAAAAAAAGCTAAAGGTTTTCGTTAAATGAGCTACTTCTCTGACAGTAAAAAAGCTTAAGTTAGCACATTTGTCACACTTTTCCACACCCTTTTAAAATTCTTCTTGGATGTTCAGTACTTGGCATTGGATCTTTTGGTATTTAAAGTCTTTATTGTGTGACCTGGTGTACCTGTCTGTCTGTCTGTCTGCACATGTAATAATTGCACACACACGCACCCACACACACACACACCCACACACACACGCACACACCACCTCGACCCAGCCTGGCCTTAGCTTGTTAGGCTAGTGAACATGAGGGCAGGGAGCCGCTGCCAGCTGTGATTACACCTGTGTGCTGGTGTGCTGTGCCGTCCTACTGTGCCCCGGGGTAAGCTGAGCTGACACACCCTCGTGGTCAGGGCTGTCATGGCCCTCAGACCTCATCACCCACCCTACACCCCACACTCAACAGCAGCCTACACAGGCAGGGAATCACACAAAGGGTCTGGTACCCACTAAGGCTGCTCAATTATGGAAAAAATCTGAATCACGATTGTTTGGGCCAAAACTGAAATCATGATTATTCAAACGATTATTTTGTTTTTCTCAGTAACATGCTTCATTTATTGAAAATGCATTCAAAATCATTTCGAAAAAAACATTCTTGTACCTTCGGATTTTCCCTAATACCTTTCTTTGTAAACATTAGTAAGTCTCCCTTGATGTCTAATGTACAAACAGTAGAAATGTCTAATGTATACATCTAATGTACAGTACAAACAGTAGAAAATAATTAGGACAAAAACATTGTTGCCCTTGATTTTATTTGTTTTGAGATCGTTTGGCCCTGAAATCGTTATCACGATTAGAAGTCGATTAATTGAGCAGCCCTACCACTGCAGGTGATCTCCTGTGTGACAGAATTTTAGAAGATTTTTATGAACTATTCAAAACATATTGGTTGTGCATACAACCAGCTGTTGCTGTCAAGATGTGTTTTGCACCTGGATGCTGAATTGCAATTAGTGATTACTTATTTGCCGTTTGGCTTTGGTGAGGGGGAAATGTGTCAGTCATTATGAAAGTAGGAGGTAGGGTTATTGGTTAATCACTGTGTTGGAGGGACATGGAATGCGGTACCTCATGTGAACTTTAACCTTGTGTATGTAATGTAGCTATTGTGGTAATTAATTTTGGCAAGTGTAAGGCACATCCTTGACTGTATCACATTTTGGAAGTCATGTAACCTTGAGGACTGAAGCAGTCTATCTAGCTTTAATACTGTTTTACTTTGCCAGGTTTGATGAAGGTTGTCATGCCCTCGGCAGAGCTATCAGACAAATGGTGTCAGGACACCATGTGACATTGATGTTTGACTCATGATTGTGTGTACCTTATGTAGCCTTTGTCAGATATGTTCTTAGGGGGGGGGGTGTCCAAATATTGGATGAATATTGGTTTTAGGATTTTTAAAATGAGAATGGATGTTGATCTGTTTGAATGGACTCTAATTGAAGCAGTGGCTTAACATACTCCTGTTTGGTGAAGAGAGTTGGTTCTAAAGCAATCAGTCTACCTCTGTGAACATCTTTAAAATCTGAATCCAACAACTTGTTAGGCTTTTTGCAGGATACAAAATGGAACAGTTATGATTTTGAAAGACAACTGACAGCTTTGTCAATGGTAGTGAATGACAATAGCTAACCTTAGCTGATACCTAACCTGATGCTAAGTAATACCATTTGATGAAAGTAATACAAATTAGCCAGGCTAATTTTTGTTAATGCAGCTGCTACTGCAACTACTAAGATTGCTATCTAATCTCTATCTATTATGGAGGCAAAGGTTTTACAAAGACTCGTCTAGCCATTTTGGAGGTCTTGCAAAGTTGTGTCATATTTAAGACTTTGACTCTTGACCCCACTACCTTTAGGACTTAGTCTATATAGCCTGTATTTTGAGTAACTGTATTTTTTTAATGAACAACCAGCTCTTCATACTCAATATGTGTATTACACACTGCCGTGCACGCACACACAAACACACAGATAAACAGGTCATAGGGATTCGGCACACCATCTCGTTAACCTGCCTGTATATGAGCCATGTACCACCTTGTTAATGAGGATTTCAAAGAGTGAGGTCACCTGTTACAGATGATGCCTGCATTGTGAGAAGCACAAAGGTCATTACAATAACTGAACGCCTTAACTAATTGGAACAAAACATAACAACAGGAAAGGAAAGTCTGTTCTTGGCCTTTGGAGAAAAAAAAAAAACGAGACCACTTCATAGGTTACTCCTGTGGAATGTGTGGGTGATGCTGGTCTCCGCGGGAGACGGGCAGTGCGTGCAAGAGAATGTTGGGGCATAAAGACTCGCCTTGACCGACTGACATTCAGGGCCTCTGCCAGCGTGTCAGAGGATTGTGTTGGAGTGTGTCTTAGGTGACTAAGGAATGTAGTGGCAGCTTGGCCTAACAGGATGTGTCTCTTCAGATTTAAGGCTGGGCTGGGACAGAACCGCCTCAGGAAATAGCAATTGCTAAATATAGAAAAGTTGAAGTTAGCCTGTCGCTGCCAAGATATACTGTATATCAATGAATTAGGGAGCATCCACAATTCCACAGATGTGTAGACCCAAATCTTCTGTAAGGTTTTCAGATGATTAAAGTAGTTTTACATGATTGTGAAAAAGCATTTTTTTAGGGCAGAAAATATGATGTCACATTTGTTATTGTCTTTTTGTCTTTTATCTTTTGTCCCTTATTCTAAAAATACAAACAGTTTTGTCTGATTAATTAGGGAACCTCACAGGCCTGACAATAAGCAGCACAGTCCTGTCATGCATACCTGTGAGATACTAAGATGCTAGATCAGAACAGGGGAGCACTAAATTCCCAAGCAGCTAACCGAACATGAGTCTCCCCTCTCCTCTCCCTTTAGAGCGAGGCTCAAAGTCTCACCTCGATCTGACCGAGCTGATTGGGGTGCCTCTCCCTCCGTCTGTGTCCTTCATCGCCGGCTATGAGGGCTTTCCTGCCTACAGCTTCGGGCAAGATGCCAACATTGGCCGCCTCACCAAGAGCTTTGTGCCAGACCCGTTCTTCCGGGACTTTGCCATCATCGTCACAGTAAACTCCACCAATTCCAGGGGTGGCGTCCTGTTTGCCATCACCGATGCCCAGCGGCGCGTGGTGCAGCTGGGGCTGGCCCTCACCCCGGTGGAGGACAGGACGCAGAGCATCGTGCTGTACTACAGCGACCAGGGGTCCCCACAGACGCAGGAGGTGGCGTCCTTCAAGGTGCCCGACATGTACTACAAGTGGACGCGCTTCACACTCACAGTACAGGACCAGGAGGTGCGCCTCTACATGGACTGCGAGGAGTTCCACACAGCCACCTTCCGCAGAGGTCCTCATCCGCTCCAGTTTGAGCCCAGCTCCGGCATCTTCGTGGGCCACGCAGGCAGCACAGGACTGGAGAAGTTTACGGTGAGTGGTGATTCAAACATTGTGTGTGTGTGTGTGTGTGTGTGTGTGTGTGTGTGTGTGTGTGTGTGTGTGTGTGTGTGTGTGTGTGTGTGTGTGTGTGTGTGTGTGTGTGTGTGTGTGTGTGTGTGTGTGTGTGTGTGTGTGTGTGTGTGTGTTTGTGCGCGCTCGCGCACTTGTGTGTCTGTCAGTCTGTCTGTCTGTCTGTATGTGAGTCTGTGTGTGTCTTTTTAATTGAACTTTTTGTTTGTTGTTGGTGACTGTGTTAGTGGATGGATTGACACATTTTGCACAATGGTATGGCATGGAAGTGTGCTGCTCTACTGTATTTTCAAAGAGATACTAAAACACACCCACCATTCTCTGAAGCTTTCAACATATGCAGCTATGTGCTCAGTCAGCTGGCTGTTTACATTATGACAGTCTGAATCTGATTAAATAGATGTGCTGGATATTGCACTTGCCTTTTGGATGAACAGCATTGTTCAGCATTTGTGATGTTTGGAATGCATATGAAGACTCTTGCCACATAAGAGAAAAGAAGAGGGAAAGATTGACATACAAAAGAAAGACAAAACATGTGTGAGCGAGAGTGAGATACATAGAGAGAGAGAGGGAGACAGGAGAAAGGAGCCATGGTCTATTTCACTCAACACCGCAGTATCTCTGTAATGTGTCTGAAGATTCCCTCTTATCCTTAACCCCGACTGACTGAGAGTCATTTCTCCTGAGAGGAGTGATGATAACAGCCAAGACCCGTTTATAGGCTGTAATGTCATTTCCGCCCGCCTCTCTCATCTTCTTGTTTTATCTTTCTGGGAAGTGAATAGCACACATTCGCCTGGCATTCAGCACATTACTGCACAGGGGGACAGTCAGTTGTCCCGTGTCATCATGGTGGCGTTAAGATTGACCTCCAAGGCATCTTACAGGGCAAAAAGTTCATGTTCCTTTTTACAGATAAAGTTCTGATAAAGAGCTGGATAAATACAGCTCTTTCCTAGTGCTTAATCCTGGTGTTATGTCTTTACCTCCCACCTCATTTAAAATATTGGTAAAGAAAGACGTGTTGTTAAAGTGTGTTTGTGCGTGTGTGTGTGTGTCTGTGTGTGTGTGTGTGGACATGTGCATGCGTGTATTTGTCACTATTATTTGTGTCCGACAGTGTGGGCCCTAGTTGTGGTTGTATGAGGCAGCCAGTAGCCAGTTTGATCCCCGGGAGTTGCCCCTCCATCAGAGGTACAAAGTGGGGTGTGTTGGCCTTAGTCAGTCACACGCAGAGCTAAAGTGCCTCAGCGGAACTAAACACTTCTCAAACTCCCACTCAACCTGCAGTCATAGAATGCTCTTTTTTAAATTTTATCAAATGTTCATGCCATGAAAGCATGAAAGGGTGCTTGTCAAGGATGGGACTCACTGAAGGAGCTGTACTTTGCCACTATGCTTTCATCCACTGGCACTGGGTGGTTGTCAGCTATAGTGAAGTCATGCAGCGCCAAAACATAAGACTCTCAACCTAGCCTGTAATTTGTTCTGTCATATTAGGACTAAATATTTCCACAGATCTTGATGCAAATCAAATCTTTCTCTCTCTCTCTTTCTTTTTATCTCTCAAATGTTCTCTCTTTCTCTCTTGCTTTTTGTTTTTTGTCTCTCTCCCTTCTCTGTCTCTCTCTCTCCCTCTCTCACACACACTCTTCCACTCTCTCTCTCTCTGCACAGAAAAAGTGGTGACAACAAGCAGGTCACACTCCTTTATTCGGCCAAAGATTTGTACCCTAAGCTCTGATGGCTTACTGTTGTTCTCGGTGCTACTCTGGAGTAGAGCTTGATTTTATCAGTCAATAATCCATTTCCCATTTAATGGAGAGGATTTGTAGTCTTCAAAACCAGGGCAAATGAGGTTCACACTGAGTTTACACTGTATCAACAGGTTATAGTGCAATAGTCAGAAATGTGCCACTCTGTTCTTACATAAAAAAAAATAGACTAAAATCTTTTCAGACATTTCCAACTTGGAAAAAAGAGTAATAACTGATTGAATTGCAGGTAGTGTACAGCATACAGTCAGACCCAAGCATCAGCCAGTTCCTGTTTGTGTGATTGACAGCTCTCCTCCTTTCTTTGTCCTCCTGCAGGGATCCATCCAGCAGCTGGTGATCAAGCCAGACCCCCGTGCAGCAGAGGAGCAGTGTGAGGAGGATGACCCTTATGTACGTATCATGCTACCTCACACTCCAAAACCACCACTCTGCCTCACACACATGTGCGCTAGTGGCATGTTTGCTATCTTAAAGGTGTACTTCCATCGTGTTTTCATTAATTTTGCGGTGTTCTCTAGTATTAATAATTGCCCTGTGTGCTGGTTTTAATGAAAAAAATGTTCTAGTGCTTCTGTTTCAGGCTGTTTTAGTTTGGTGGAGGGGGTGGGGCCGGGAGAACGGCACGATTTCACCAGAGGCACGCTCCCTGCAGCTTCCTTTGCCCCACAGTCAACTTGATAGCAGAGTAAGGTAAAGGGGAAAAGTCAACTTGACAGCGCTAAAACTGCACACAGAATGTCTACGGAGATAGCCTACAGCCTTATGTGTTTGATCCTGAATCCGAAGAGGAAGGAGAGATGCCACAAGCACAGTCGCTTCCTGACCGTTTGTCAATGAACGTTTCAGAATGATAATATTTGCATGACAAAACAGTGCAAGTGCCCGGCTAAATGCAGTTCAGTCATTCAACTAGCCTGCTAATCTTATGCGAGTCAGTCACAGGCTAACATTATTTAAAGCCCATTCGGTCAGTTTCTCTTATATGTATTTCCACGTCTACGTCACGCCGAAGGCCCTTTTAGCATTGGGTCGTTTTTCCGCCTATTGTCTTCTTTTGACTGATATAGAAAGCGGGGATAGAAAAACATTTTGATATGCAGCATGCATATGCAACTCGGGGTGACCTATCATATTTCAAAAGAGCAAGTACTAAACGGTTTCTCGTGGAAGTACACCTTTAATAAACTGTATTAGTCAAAGGATTGTTATCTCTTCTGATGTGAGCTAAGGGCTCCTCTTAGTGGTGAGCTCAAAAAACAGTTCACCAATGACTCACCAGCAGTATGGTTCATTCCAGGTAACTCTCTCTCTTTCTTTCTCTCTCTCTCTCTCTCTCTCTCTGCCTGTCTCTCTCCCTGTCTCTCTCCCTGTCTCAATTTAGCTCTTTGTCCCTCTCTCTAGCTATCCTCCCTCTCTCACGCTCTTTTTTCCTATCCATCTGTCTCTCTTCCTATGCATGTATGTGTGTGTACGTGTGTTTATGTATGTGTGTGTATTTCAGGTGTCAGGTGATGGAAGCGGCTTTGATGGCCTTGATGACAGAGAGGGTGAGGATGAAATGCTGAAGAGAGAGGAGGCAGAGAATAAGCACACTCCATCTATGGTGAGTGCATTTTGTGGAAGATGTTCAAGGCATCTCTGCCATAATAAATCTAACCACATAATAAGTGAATTAAACGAGGTGAGAATGAACACTGGTTTACAGTAGCTTGTAAAAGATGTTGCCTTGAAAGCTTTAATTACCTCTTTTCCATGCATGCATCTTTTGCTTTCGACTCATCAACAAAGCAGGTTCCTGCAGCATTCTCCCTAATGTGGCCTGATATGCATGCACACAATGGAGTGCTCCATGAACATCCAGATGGGCGAATTGTATTCTGTGCAGACATCCAATCTTAAACGCATTCACCTATTACAGCAGAAAGAGTTTAGTGAAATCCGCCCCTGAAGAGAGGATGCAATTACTTTTCATTATTCCCATTGAAAATCATCCAGTGTTTTTGTCCTTGTCTTTTCCATTACGTCTAGCATGATTCTGAGACATCATGTGCTCAACATCCCTGTGCTTTTATTTATGTCTGAGAGAGACTTTTTCTGAACAGCCTTGGTAACCGCGAGTGCACTTTGCAGTATTACTCACTGAAGTACACCTGCAGCATTGTTATATTTATAGTCCATGCTAAGTGGAAGTGGAAGAAACAACAATGGGACCACCAGACGACAAACAGAGAAAATGAATTTCCTCTATGTTTTCTAGACTGAAGGGCCAGTGAGGGCCCCTCCAACGGTGTCCCCAGTGGTGGAGGACGATGAGCTCTCTGGCCACCTGGTGCCTGCGGAGGACACCTACCCCACTAAGGAGGTGCTGCTGGGAGGTGAGGTCTGCACACCAGTGCATCATCATCACTAGTATACCATGCTGTTCTACACTACTATACTATACTATACTATACTATACTATACTATACTATACTATACTATACTAAACTATACTATTAATTGTATAGTTTTGTCAGTATGTACAGCAGCAAGGCATGCCAAATCATAAAGTAATGGAAAAATTCTAAAGTTATAGGAATAACTAGTAAATACAAAAAGAGAATGGCCGGCTGTAGTTAGTCTATAGATAGCAACTGACTGCTAATGGTTAACTGCGTATTTCGTGTTTCATTGGTTACAGGGCAGGGCACTGAAGAACTAGGAGAACAGTCAGGCGATGTAAGTATAGTGAAAATGTATTTCATTCATCATACTGTGTGATAGTGAAATAATGCCCCCTGGGTTCCTTCCTTTAATCCTTATGTTGTTGCAGTGGCAGTGATGAAATGCAGTCCTAAACTAACATAACATTATGTTTTGTTTGTTTGTAAAGGGCCCAGTTGGCCAAGGGCCCAAAGGGGAGCGTGGGGACCAGGGTCCTCCTGGCCCTCCTGGTCCTCCTGGGCCTCCTGGGCCTACAAGTGCACCAAGAGCAGGAGCAGCACCAGGGCAGCCTGGACAGAGGGGACCCCAGGGCCCTGCTGGGGCTCCCGGGTCACCGGGGAAGCCTGGGAAGGATGGCATGCCTGTAGGTGTCTCAGAATAACAAACTGAAAAACTATATGGAAAATGTGATGTGCCATGTGAACAGTCCCGCCGAGGAGGGGGGGTGGGGGACGGGTCTCTTGTCCCGGGCCCAGACAAAGGGGGGGCCCAGAACTGGTCCCTCCTTAAATTATGGACTACGGGAGGGGGGAAAGGCATCAGATTATCAAGACTGTCAGCGGGCCTGCATACTTAATGATCTGTTGTGTGAATAAACCATTTTTGTTATTCCACCAGGGCCTCAAAGGACAAGCTGGACTGCCAGTGAGTAACTGCACATACTCCATCCTGTAAAACCTACGGACTTAAATAAGCAGTTTGGGTCAATTGTTCAGTGAATAATTAGGCAAGAGGTCATCTGTTTTAGTTTTGGTTCGGTTCTGCCTAAAGCACTTTCTTCACCTCACAAGACATCACTGCAGCATGTAGCACTAACACACCTTCAGACTGAAACACACACACTGTCAGACCACTAGTTTGCTGTGCCCTATTTTAAAATCACACAACAGTCACATAGGACCATCTATCTTTCACAGGGTCTGATCGGACCAGCTGGTATTCCAGGATTACCTGGGGAGATTGGAGCCAAGGGTGACAAGGTGAGTCTCCATCCACTGATCACACTGCTGGTAGTGAAAAGGAGTGTTTGGCAGTATGTTGCAAGGATGAGCAGGTGTTTACCAGTTTAAGTAATCTCCCATCCAACCAAATGAAGGTAGTTCTGTCAGTGTCTGCTGCCTGGCAGTGGTTTAGACTGCACTTGCTGTGAGGTGGTTATGACTTGCAGTAATGGCTCTCTTACCCTGGCAGGGTGACCCTGGAGTGGGTTTGTATGGCCCACCCGGGCCACCTGGACCGCCTGGACCACCGGGCGAACCCGTGTTTTCCAGGACATCAAGATATCCGGTCAGTAACTATCGTGTTTTTATTGCTTGTTTGTTTGTTGTAGAAACTTTGTTGAGATATCAATACCATGGAAATGCTTATGAAAATGTATTTATGTGCAGGTTTTTATTCATTTAGTACAAGCCGCCTAATACTGCCAAGTTTACTATTTTATTTCTATTTTTGTGATAGATAGTGTGCTAGAGTTAGTGAGGTGCGCAGTGCTTTGTTTCAGTTTTACAAATGGCTTTACAGGATTCCATTCTATATTTTACAGGATGCCATTGATGCATACGGCTCTGGCTTTGGAGACTTTGACAGTGATACAGAAATCATCCGAGTGAGTATGGAAATTAGATGATCAGCCATTAAGTTCTACACAGTTGCCAGCAGGGGGAGCTTCAGCAGCCTCCCATCACCAGCCCAGTAGCGCTCAACCAATCCAGTAGAATTGGTCCAATGCAGTATGTGCTATGACTGAATCTTAATAAATAGTTCTCTAATCCTGAATATTAGGTTAGTTAGGTTAGGTTAGGTTAGGTTAGGTTAGGTTTCTTTATTAGTCTCCGCCAGGGAGAAATTTGTCTTGAGGATAGGGACACAGCAGCACCATACAAAAACACCATAAAAACACAACACAGTCAAAATAAATAAATAAAAACAGGACAGACACAGCAACATACAGTATCATATACACACACATTACCAGCATAACCTCAGATACATAAAAGAAAGGGTAGAGCACAGACGCACTGAAAGATATCACCCACTGCCTCTTGCCTATCTAAAACCATACCCACTCCCACCCCACCACTCACATAACACTTCCCATCCTTCTCCCCACAATTCCACACCTCCACATCCCCACACCAAGCCCATTCACACTATAATAAATAAATATGCCACAACATAAGCATTCATCCTGCCATAAATATAGACTTGGTAATGCGCGAGCATGTAGGCAATCACCTTCCTTTCTGGTTGTTAATGAGTTAGTGATAGATAAGGTAACAAAAGAGTGTTTATAACGATTATGCCTGCACAGGGATGCCTGTATCTCTTCCCTGAATTGAGGAGGACATACTCACAATTCAGCACATGAACACTGTCTGATAAAATGGCATTTGCCTGACTAATAATTGCCTGCTCAAAAAGATCCTGGGGGTTGAGGTGGGGCATCACGCCCATAATCTTGCCTGCGGTTCTAAGTACACTTGACATCTCGGCTCTAGATTTTTCTGTTAAATTGCCAAACCAGCTGGTGATACCATATCGGAGAACTGACTCAATTGTTGCTCTGTAAAAGATTAACATAATGTTTTTACACACTCCAAAGACTCTGAGTCTACGCAAAAAGTGAAGACGCTGATGTATTCTGGCACAGACACTGGCCACCTAAGTGCGCCAGCTAAGGTCACTGTCTATCTGTAATCACAGGTACTTGAAGGTTTTTACCTGGTTGATGACCTGGCCATGTATAGCCACTGGATCCTTGCCCCCAACAGATCTGGGGTCCAGCAGCATCTCAACCGTTTTTGTAGTGTTAATATGTAGGAAGTGCGAATCACACCGTTTAACAAACTTATCCACTGCCGCTTGGTGATTAGTAAGATTATCCTTTTTGGTACGCAAACTAATGTCATTCTTTAGTTTTCTTTACAATAATTAGTATTTAGATCTATGAATTGTATCAAAGTAAAAAGAATACAGGTAATTGGTGTTTGTTAAACGATGCCTTGGGCCCCACTAAAATATTGTTAGATGCGTGAGTTTTCTGTGTGCAGTGAATATTACACATAGACAGTGTCTCAAAGGGATAGTCTACAATATTCCAAGACTATTTTTTTTTACCACGCATCATCACTAACTCTGATATCAAGAATGCCACCAAAATGCTATATAATATCATTTGGTTATTTGACCACTGGAATAGCGGTGAACCATTTGAAATTCACAAAATCTACCATAGATGTATTTTAAATGCCCCCCAGGTAGCAATAACCTTCATTAACATTACATTCTGAGGGATTTGTGCGTGCCGTTTTGTTTATTTGTTTTTAACTAGGCCCTCATTTGATTCCTGCTGGCATACTGTAATGATTTTGTGCAGAGCCTTTCTCCGATCTCTCACTTACCCCTCAGCTGTGCATAATCTCCTATCTCTCCTTGCCCAGGGTCCACCTGGTCCTCCTGGTCCACTGGGCCCACCCGGGCCCCCAGGCCCGCTTACCCCACCTGAAGGCCTGCTGCCTGGGCCACCTGGCCGCCCCGGAGCTCCTGGAAAGGAAGGACCCGTGGGTAAACCAGGCGTACCTGTAAGTACCTTTGCCTCACGGACAGATCAGGATGCTCGGCTGAAGGTCACCCTGGCAGAAGGCCCTGGAGGACTGCCTGGAATTCTTTTCTAGCTGTGTTTAACAATGCTATGACTTAGGCTCCAGAAAAAACCTCTGGAGATATGCCTGTGCAGCACTACAATTACTGAAAATTAAAACTGCTGCAATCTGTTTCTGTAAAAGATCTCCTTTGTGAGGTACAACTTTACACAGTTGTCCAAAACTTGACACCACTGGCTATTTGTATGGTCACAGGATATTCACTGATGATCTTAAGTGCCAGGGTTGCAAGGTGGTTCAGACCCTAATTGTTTCCTGAAGCTTAACTCTTATGTGTATCAACAGATGTATACATTAGAGAGGTTGTGCTAACCTCCATAGAGTTCTTTAATGACTGTGTCTTCCTCTCCTCTTCTCTCTGATGACTGCCCTGCCCTGCGGGACCCCAGAGCCTGGTGTTTGAGGAAGTTGAGGACTTTAGTGGTTCTGGGTCAGGTTCTGGGTTTGGATCGGGGCTCACGTCCGGCTTTGATTCCGGGTTTGGCTCTGGGTTTGGCTCGGGAGAAGTATTGCCCTGGCTCTCTCAGGTCAATGAGCCAGCAGGCTTAAAAAAGACAGCATTTTTCTCCAACACTGATAACATGCCATCCATGTTCCTTGACTGCGCTCAACCTGGCTGTATATGCTTCTGGCTGTATGCGTGAGTTTTAGGGTATAATACTTGGAAGGATGTTTTGTGAGGTTTGCCAGTAGTGCAGTTCAGTGCATCACGACTCTATATTGGCAGCCTTTCATAGTATTGGAACAGGCTTTTATCTTAATTATAGGGAGTACCTGTCCAAGGTCTCCCCTTTATGGCCATATTTTGTCTGCAATTTGGCTTCTTTGATATTAAAATATTAAATGGAAGACAGATTTTTGATGGGGATTGGTGGACTTGTGTGACCATCATCTCCATATCTTGTGCCTGTAGTTCATTGTGATAATTACATGTAATTGTGTTTTTGAAGATGCACTATGGAAGGTGTAGGGTTGTTCGTAGTGGAAATGGACTATAGTATTTATGACTATGTTTTCATCAATGAATGTTCATCTGTAACTACAAATATTGTTTCTTGTTAGCCTTCAATGAGCACTTCTTCTCTACATAGGGTGTAAGGCCAACCCACCACCACCACTTAGTTCTCAATATAGCCCAGACAGGAGAAAAATAAACATTATACCGTAATCAACTTGCTTGAAAAGAGAAGGGTACTCTGTTGGTTGCAGTCTGCAACCTTACCACTAGGTGGCAATAAATTGTACATACTGCACCTTTAATTGGGTATCCTTACATTAAATACTTATACATATTACTATTATTATATATTCATTTCATTTAACATTAACAAGCTTTAAACTAAAGCTATGCTTGTTTGCTGAACATGAACTGTTGGAGAAAATCTGTCTTTTTGAAAAAAACTGCAGTCTTTGCTTTTACTAACACCATGTGGAAGGTTCTTCTCTGTTCCAAAATCTCACATATCACACACACACACATTTCTGGTATATTTTTCATTCAATTACTGGTCTAGACTTTTAATATATTACCATGAGAAATTCTTTCACTTGTATCTTTCTTTGGGTTTTATAGGGTCATGATGGTTTCCCAGGACCACGTGGTCCAAAAGGGTTTAAGGTAATATATTGCATGATAAAGAAGTAAAACGTGTCCTTTTCTGACATATAAATATTAAAACTGTAAAGGTCCTGCAAATGTAACATGGGTGTGTGCATGTGTTGAAATGTCCCTTATGTATATTGACATTTACTTTTCATAGAGTTTATTCTCTTTGGAACAAGAATGCTATCAGACTTTTGAATAGCCAACAAGTGAATGCTCTTCAAAAGGTAGATAATGTCTGTTGTTCTATTTTGTAGGGAGAGCGAGGATTGCCAGGACTGCCTGGGCAAAAGGTAATTACACATCCTATTCTTAGCTGGGTTTATAGGTTGGTAGATACATTTTCACAGTAGCACCACCAGCATTGCAATTTTTCACACATGCCATGTGCTAGTTATTGTCTTATGCTGTTGCTGCAAAGCATCAACATCCACTGTTTAAAGGTTTTGAGAGTAAACACCCTTAGAGAAGAAAATTGGTCATTTTGGCCCTCACATTTCTATTTTGACCATGCACCGGCTGTTTTGAAAGCATCGCGGGGGCACAGACAATTGTAGTCAATCTGTGATGCACTGTAGAATGATGCTGTTGCAGACATCAGACTAGACGCAGCAAACAGCTTTTTGAGGCTGAGGCAGAAAAATGGCAGTGTGGTACACTGCGCATTTCGCTTTTCACCCTGCAAAGTGCCTCTAAGTGTCCACCTTGCGTGGCCAAATGATGAGAGCGCACAGAGAGTCCACAGTCCTACCATCAGGTATACACTGGGAGTACGCACTGAAATCTCTACACTCTGACCAGTCCGCCATGACCCATCCTATTCTGTTTTAAACCAGAGATGGAGAATTTGGCCCATTCGCCATCATACCGATCCTCAAAACTAATGCGGCCGTCACTTGCTTTTGTTTATTGCCCCTCCAGGGTGACTCAGGTGAGGCTGGTTCGGCCGGCCTACCTGGGCCAGCGGGACCGATGGGCGCTCCCGGGCTACAGGGTCCTCCAGGCCCACCGGGCCCGCCAGGACCCTCAGGAAATGGCATCACACTCGAGGTATGGTTTCTGTATTCACAGTCAAGGTATGGTTTCAGACAGGGGCGTAGTGAAGTGGGTGAAGTGAAGTGAAGTGGGTAAACTATGAATGTGGTGATCATGGTGAGGTCGATGCACAGTGCAAAACCCAGTGCACTTTAATGGTCTCTACTCCACGTATACATGAGATAGTGTGATTTGGGAATGTTAAAAATTGTGTTTGGTACATAAATTCTATTACAGGGTCAATAAACTATATTGATAAGTGAATAAACTGTACTTGTGTTTATCCTCTACTGCATCCCAGGTTTCTCTGTTATGTGCCTTTTCATCTCGTAGTGAGCTGTCAAAGGGTGCATTTTTGACATGAACAAATGTAATCATCTGTTTAGGACCTGGAGGGCTCAGCAAATGGAGGCCTCATTGGTGGTGGTATTTTAAGGGGACCCCAGGTGAGTGATTGCAGTATCTGTTATTACCACACCGTAATACCATCAGTGCAGAGTGCAATGTTTCACACCCTATGACATCTTGCTGAATGTGATCTTCTGAAATCCCAACACGCTGGCCTTTTGACATATATACAGAGCATATTTTTCATAGTGTAAATGTAAGATTGCATCAGCATCCAAAACCATGTGCATGTTTTCTCGCAGAAAGTCGCAGAAAGTCTCTATAGATATTTTAACAGCAGCTGCTGCCAGTGCTGCCCATATTTTAGGTTCTCATCTGAAACTTTTGTTTTTTTTCTCAGGGTCTTCCTGGTCTTCCTGGTCCCTTGGGGCCTCAGGTAGGATGTCTCAGATGCATGTGTATGCTTGTGATAACAGGAAATGGATCCCCAGATAGATATCTACTGTAGTTTCCTAAAGCACACCTCCTCTCTGATCCTCTGTGTCTGTGTGTCTCTCAGGGTCTACCTGGGCCAATTGGACCACCTGGTTTGTCTGTTAAGGTCAGTTTTTGTCAGCTACGCTTTAAAGAAATGTGTTTTTGTTACCATTCTTCTTCCAAACCCCACCTGACTGAGAGTGTGTCCAGTATTCCCGTGTGAGCGTTTAAGCCCTTTGTTCCTGTGTGTGCAGGGAGAGCGTGGCTCACCAGGGCCAGATGGCCAGCCAGGGGTGGCCGGCCTTCCTGGCATGCGGGTCAGTTTTTCTCCCTTATGCTTTCATACCAACAGGTGATACACCAGCTAGCCCTGTGTAATTATAGAGTGATGCATTTTTTTTACAACAGTGTGATATGGCTGTTGCGCTGAAAGCGTTGGCGTTTACCCTTAGCAGTGTTAATAAATGCACAGTACTAAAGGTAATTGCCTTGTTTCTTACTTTCCATCAGGGAGTAAAAGGAGACAAAGGAAGCCCAGGGCTAAAGGTATGCAGCTGAATTACTGTTTTGTGTCTCTTCCAACAAAAAGCTATGAGGTTCCCCTAAAACACACGCGCACACACACACATGCACACACACACACATGCGCGCACACACACACACACACACACACACACACACACACACACACACACACACACACACACACACACACACACACACACACACACACACAGGCACACAAACACATTGGCACTCTATTAAAAAGTGCTGTCAATGTGTGTTACGGACACTCTACATCGTAACAATGTGTCAGTTAATGTGAAAGGCTACATCTCTGTCTCTCTCTGTCTCTCTCTCTCTGTCTGCCTCTCTCATCAGCACTAAAGACAGATAAAGAAAGCCCAGCTAAACAAATAATGTTTAATGGGCAGAGGAATCAAAAGAGAGCTTAGGTAGATTGTTTGGTTTGTGCAGTGCTGATTATTGAATGCTATGTCTTTTGTGCAGGGTGAGCCAGGCCAAGATGGACAGAGCATTGCAGGTCCTCCAGGGCTTCCAGGTCCTCCAGGGCCCATCGTCAGCCTGAAGGACGTAAGTCAGCGACCAGATGCAGGGAGTTGATTTGCTCAGGAGATTGCTGGATCTCATAGGAAGGCATATGCTATTCCAATATGAATAAAATAAATTCCTCACTTCAACATGTTGCTTCTCCCCCAGCTCCTGCTAAACGACACAGAGGGCATATTTAACCTTACGGAGATCCGCGGGCCGCCTGGGCCCAGGGTGAGTAGCACTCCATCAGTGCTTAGTAAATCCACACCATAAATCCAAACGCTTGATCAGCTCATGAGCTTCATACTTTTATCCAGAAGCTTTGGGCTCTGAGGCAGAACGGGTTTGTTAGGGTGTAGGATGACACGTCTTGATATCTACTGAATGAGCCCATGTTTAAAAGTATCAAGTGTATTTACTTTTTGGAATTAATTGGTGTTGCTCATATGTTGCTCATATTACGTAAAGCATATTCAGTTTCTGTGGTTCCCACAGTTCATTCTTTATGTATAATGGAAACATGTGGATCCTACCAGCAACACTGGGCATTTCTAGTTGCCTAACATGCACTGCTTTTTGTCAGGTTTGTCGGGTTTGTCAATGCTGCATTGGTTTGATATAGAGTAAAGTCCTTTGCATGCTAGCATTATGTTTGTCTCTATGTGATCTTCATTAGTATTACTATGTTAATTTGCATGTGATCTCCATAAATATTAATACATTAGTGCTTTGTGTGCTTGTGCTGTCTTGTTAACAGGGCCCAGAGGGTTTGCCTGGCAAAGCAGGATTCCCTGTAAGACAAATTTACACTTGCTCTCTTTGCTTCTCAGTAATGTTAAGTTCATGTTTAGTGTGCTGTTTAGAAAGGGAACTTGTGTGAATACCAACAAAAATAAGCACTCGGTGTAGCCTATTATATACCCTGAAACACTGTATTATACTATTAATATTAGTCATAGTGGTTATTTAATGGAAGGTCTGATCATTTATCAGATATATTTTTTTATACATTTATTGAGTATCTGACTCAGCTTTGCTGCTTGTACACTGTAGAATGCTAAATTTGTTTTCTTTTCACTTTTTGCCTCACTGGAAGACAAATGGTATGTTACCATATAAAAATGCATTGGCATGTGATTAGGTTCATGTAAAAGATGAAATAGACAAAAACTTTGTACGAAACGTAAGAAGAGATGCAATGGCTGCCAAGTGAAACGGCAGTGGAGAAAAAGGGTTGGGTTAAGGAGAGGAGAGTGAGCAGGTTGGGTTTGCCCAGTGAACTCACTAATCAAGAAATGTTTTAAATGCTCGTTACTCAGGGGCCCAGGGGACCAAAGGGGGATATTGGGTTGCCAGGTGTTCACGGACCCCCGGGTCTTAAGGTAAGAACTTGGACTCTCCTTCGTCTTCCCGTGACTCCAGTTGAATAATGCGTATGGGAATTAGGCTTTCATCTTGCCTTATCTCATAAGGGACGAATCATTTGAGCTGTGCTTTTCTGCCAGTAGCTGTGTGTGCTGTTATGCTTAAGTGTGTGCTAACTTTGTTTCAGGGTGAGAAGGGTGAGCCTGGGGTCACCATAGCTGCAGATGGCTCTTTAGTGACGGGCATGAGGGGCCCCAGAGGTCCGAAGGGACTCAAGGTACTTGAGCAGATGTTCAGATTGGTGGGGCGAGGTGAAATGTTTGAGTGTGTGTGTGTGTGTGTGTGTGAGTGTGTGTGTGTGATTGCTGATGTGTATGTGCATGTGAGAGAGTGCTGAGGTGTGTGTGTGTGTGTCTTTGTGTGTATGTGTGTGTGTGTTTGTGTGACTGCTGATTTGTGTGTGTGCGTGTGAGAGAGTGCTGATGTGTGTGTGTGTGTGTGTGTGTGTGTGTGTGTGTGTGTGTGTGTGTGTGTGTGTGTGTGTGTGTGTGTGTGCGTGTGTATGTGTGTTTGTGTGTAAGTGCTTACAGTATTCTTCTCTGCACAGGGGGACCGTGGCCTTGCAGGGGAGGCTGGGATTATGGTGAGACACAAAGGGCATTCTGTTATTGCCATCGCTCTTATTTTTTATCATATGTAGACAAGCACAGGTAGAAAACAATCATACAAGTTCGTGTTCATGTCCTTATCGACAAATACACACATGCACCCACACAGACACACACACACAACAGAAGTAAACAATGATATTTTTCAGGGACCTGTTGGGCCACCTGGGTCAAAGGGCGAGTATGGATTGCCTGGGCGACCGGTCAGTACATTCTGTTTCATGGTTCCTGTTTTTGAGAAGATATAAAGAAGATATATATATGTGACGTTGTTGTGTTCAACATATATGTTCACAGAAGTTTTTTTTTGTTAAAAGGGTCGACCTGGAATGGTGGGACCAAAAGGAGACAAAGGGGATTCCATTGGTTTGCAAGTACGTTTAACCTCTCTTGGTGATAAGCATTGTAAAAGACATGATATTGTTGTGTGAATTGTATCATGATTACTTATTGTTTATTTGTTTGTTTGTTTGTATAGGGACCCCCTGGTCCCCCTGGACCTCCTGGGCTCCCCGGTCGTATTCTGGGCCTCAATGGAGTAAGTGACATCACTTCTCTCAGCTGGTCTCAAAGACCGCCCCATTTTTTTATTCTTGTCTGTAGACTGGTTCAATGTGTCTAAAACAGTATCCTCTAAATTTTAAAGACAGTCTTTCCAGTCCCTCGTAGACCACACTGCAAAAGACCAGTAAGTCCGCTTGTTCAAGTCCTCCCCTTGCCTGGGGGTCTTGATGGCTGGAGCTCAGTGGCGCATGTGGAGTCAGTGGCCTTTTCGTCTGCCTTCATTACTACTACCCCCCCACCCCTTTCTACCCCCACCCCTCCTACCCTCACCTCTACATGGCCTTCCCCTTGGCCACCTCGTGGGTGTCAGAGTGTCTATCCACACTATATAACACAGTGATAGCAAATCTGATTTCAGAGCCTTTGTTGAATGAAAGGTTATATTTCCTTCCTACAAACATGAAGTCAGAGTGTGTTTCTCAGCCACATCTAAACCTTCAAATGAACTGAATGTTAAAATGTGTTAAACAGTCAATTCTTCAGTCCTGAGAATCACTCTCTCGAGTAGAACTCTGGAATCAGACTATATTATATCAGGCATGCTGGGATCTGCAGAGCAGCAACTAAGAGGTGGCATAAATGTCTGCCCATACCCCATAACCCTGGACGTGGAAGAGCACCCCCTTAGGCATGCTGCATGACGTTTGTTTGTTGGTGTTTCTAGCAATGGGGTCATTTAACACATGTATGTAAATATGTATGCATTATGTCAATGTTTCCTTTTAAAAGAATGTCACTAACAAAAATGATACTGGGAGTGTTTGAGAGACCTTTGCTTGCAGAGCAGTCCTGCTGTTTAACATGATGCCTGTGTCTAAACCTACCAGTTATGTTGTGTTCCTCCCTTGAAAGGGGATTTACTCATGTGTTTGAAACTGTTTGTTCTCTTTAGCTTGGCACTAGCCTGGAAGCGGTATTAGGTAGGCTCACTTCATTATGTTTCACAGCATTGTCATAAATGTATAAAATGACGATAAAGACTGTCACCTGCGAAGTGCTAACCTGATCGCACTGTTCCCGTTATTGATTGGGCAGGGGCCAAAGGGGAAAAAGGGGATATGGGTATAGCAGGAACCCCAGGCTCTCCAGTACCAGGTATGGCATAAAGCTTGCATGCATCTGCACTGATTAGTAATCAGCTTTCCCTGCATACCCATAGCCAAATGCTTTCCCCCCACTAAATTCCTTTACATTTACTGTCAGCATGTAACATCTTTTAAATGTGTGGAACAGTAGTAGACTGATTTTTGAGGTTTCAAATGACATATGTTCTTGTGTTCTAGATTACATGTTCATGAAAGGATTCACGGTAAGTCATGCTTTCCTGTTGCCTTTCCCTATCTTAAACAGAAATATTGAGCCCTAATTTAATTGATGGGAAGCGTGCCTGGCAGCATGCAAAGTCTGTGATGCACAAGCTAGGCTAATTCAATAAGTTTGGCAAATGCATTTAGCTTATTTCCTAATAAGCCTAAGGTTCTATGTGCAAACATAGGTGGGTCAGTGCAATGCCAGACCCCTCTGCCCTTAGATACTGGAGCTGTACTGTATTGAGTACTGTATTAAGCTGTACTGTACTGAGTGCTGTCAAAGCAGGGCTTGAAAGTTCTGAGAGATTTTAAGCCCAGCAGACCTTTGGGTCATCTTTCTCAGTCACTTTCTTCTGGGTTTGGGTCATCTTACTCAGTCACATGTTAATGTTAAATGAGCTTGAATTATTGTGATTAGACAATGCAGAATGGTTTTATTGTCAAAACCACTAATTCTTAAACCTATATAGAATTGACTGCCTTCTTGCTTTGCGTCCATAAAGTTGTCAAATAGAGTTATCCCAACCTGTTCTCACTGCACAGTTGCAGTTGTGCAACTGCTGCTCATGTTGCTTGTTGTACTATCAAATTAGGGCACAGTTTCTGGTGTTGTTCTGAGTGGTATGCTGTACAGACCGCATTGATGTGTTTGAGTCTGGCCACACAGGGTGACAAAGGTGACAGTGGTTACAAAGGACAGAAAGGAGACAGGGGCGAGCCTGGGCCACCCGGCCCTCCTGGTCTGCCAGGCAGGTCTGGCCTTGTGGTGAGTCCATATTATCAAGTCTGACAAACATTTAGCATAGGATAACACATTCTCTGATACAGTATGTAATTAACATTGTTAAACATTGAAATTACTGTCGCAGATGAGTTGCAGGAGTTTAGTTCTAAGTCCCTTAATGCTGATGTGGTTGTAGGGACCTAAAGGAGACACGATTGTTGGCCCACCAGGTCACCCAGGCGCCCCTGGCCGACCTGGTCAGCCTGGGTTTGGGAGGCCCGGTAGACCTGGGCCACCTGGCCCATCCGGACCTCCTGGGTCACCCTCAACTTATGGTGCAGGTACAAAAAAAGTCAGGTCAAGAGTCTGGAGAAATAATCTTTGGAAATATTGCAGATAACCGAGTACACATTTCATTTACTTTTTTTATTATGTTTTATTTGTTCATGAGTTAATGAATCTATGGGGTTGAAAATGCAAGGTAATAGTGTGTTGTGGCCTCTAACACTGATTCTGGCTCTTTCCCAGCTGCTAGCATCCCTGGCCCTCCTGGTCCTCCTGGGCTACCAGGAGCTCCTGGCTACGGAGCTGCTGTGAGTCTGACATCGTGCATTCAGCGTTTGATCACCTGAAGTAAACATTAAGTACAAATGAATTGTAGCGTGAAGCAGTTGGCATGTTAGTGACTCTGTTTAATGGCTGTTTCCAGGTGACTGTATATAAAACTGGCCAGGCACTGCTAAGGGAGACTCATAGGGCGACTGAGGGTGCAATGGCTTACGTGTCTGACAAGGGCGAACTCTACATCAGAGCCCAGGGAGGCTGGAGGAAGATACAGGTGTGACTCTATCTTACAGCTACCCTATACCATGTTAAACAATCATTTCTGTAAAATGTTGTGTTTTTGATTAATGTACAGGAGTAGGTTTTCTGAAAACTTCTTACCACTACATCATTTATCAGTTAAATCTCAAGCTGTAGTGTTTCACAGTGTTTCCTGAAACATTTATTACTTTTAAGCATCTGTATATATGCACTGATGGTTATGTAGCACTACAAAAACTCTAAGCAGTTTGCTTAGGGAACATACACAGAAAAATACACAATTTTAGTAATGTGCACTTTAAAAGTCTTTGTAAAACAAGAAAAGAAAACAGTATTGGGGAATTCAGTCCAGAACATCAACAGTTTGTCAAGGACATGCTTCAAAGCCCTTCTAGCTTATGCAGAGCAGTAATCATGTTTTTTATGTCCTCTGAAGTACTCTTGAGGTATTCTGGTTGTGATGCATTTATTTTTCTGAGAGGCTCTCTCAACATGTCTCCTCTCCTCTCTTCCCCTCAGCTTGGTGAGCTCATCCCCATCCCTTCCGACAGCCACACGGCTGCTGTCTCTCATGGCCTTAGCAGACCTGGGGACCGCAGCACTCCCCGGTTACACAGTCAGGTAACATACTATCAGTGCTACATGCTACTACCTTACCACTCACATTCACACACAATATACTTGTCTCTCTCAGGATTTTAAAGTGTAACTTGGAGGTCAGCTTTCCATAAGTAAATGTAGTAAAATGTTGTATGCAGCAGATTGCATCATAAAAAATTAAAAAATGAAAACAAATGAAAATGAAAACAAAAAATGAAATGTATAGTTTGTATTCCTAGCATATTGTGAGAGATTACATAAACAAGGCCTGATGTAATAGAGGACATTTGGATTGCTCACCTTCAAATGAACTCAGTTTCTTGCACTGTATAATTTGTGTGTTTCTGATTTAGGAGCTGACAAGTTACCTGCCAAGTCACAATGTTCTCCCACATACGGCTTACTCTGTTCCTGGGGTGAGACTTCCTCCACTGATATGTGGTCCCTTGTTATTCTAAATTAAATTCACAGATGATCAGGCGCGCGCGTGTGTGTGTGTGTTTATCTGTATGTGTTTGTGTCTGTCTGTGTGTGTGCTCTCTTTCTCTCTCTCTCACACTCTCTCTCTTTCTCTGTCTCGTTTTCTCTCGTTCTCTCTTTCTCTTGCTCTCTCCATCTCTCTCTCTTTCTGTTTGTCTGTGTCTGTGTGTGACTGGGTGTTGTCTGGTCATTAATTATTTATCCTGTTTTGGTCTTCTAACTGAAGCATTATCCTGTAAAACACAGCGGTGTGGGAAAACTAAACAGTGTCTCATTTTTAGACATCACCCTAATTATTTATTTACATTGGTTTGTTTGTTCAGACCAAAGTCGTGACATACACAGTCCTTGGAGACTCAAAACCTCACTGTGTTAGTTATGGCATATTTACTTGTCTGCCAATCTGCTGAGTGTAACTGTCTGGGCTCTCTGACCCACTGCAGCTGCACCTTGTGGCTCTCAATGCACCTGCCACGGGAGACATGCGGGGCATCCGAGGGGCAGACTTCCAGTGCTACCAGCAGGCCCGAGCCCGGGGCCTCACCTCCACCTACCGCGCCTTCCTCTCCTCACACCTGCAGGACCTGGCCACCATCGTCAGGAAGGCAGACCGTGCCAACATGCCCGTGGTCAACCTCAAGGTAAGGACAACCACATGACGCACGTCGTTCTAGGTTGAACATTAGTGCATGTTGTGCATACTGTATACTATATGCACATGGTGCATATACTATACAGGATGTGTTTTATTCATATTTAAATTGATGAAACCCTAATCCTAACCATAGAGTTAGTATTGCATGTGTGTACATCATATTTGCTTTGTTAGACTGCTTTAACACAGTTGGCAGAGTGATGATTTCCAGTACTTTTCCTAATTTCGTTTAAAATCCCTGTTTTCCTGTGGTTTTCTAGGGTGAGATCTTATTCAACAGCTGGCTGTCTATATTCTCTGGAGATGGAGCTACGTTTAATCCCCAGATCCCCATCTACTCCTTTGATGGGCGAAATGTTATGACAGATCAGTCTTGGTGAGTTGTACTGTAAGCTAGATAAACTAAGAACATAAACTACAACAGTGTCTGATGTCTTTACATGTACATGTCAGTGTGCATATTTGCACAAACCTTGGGATTTGCCTGAATGAGTCAGTGCCTGTGCCTGTAGGGGGTAACTGAAAGTACAGAATATCCCTCATTTCCTCTGTCTGTCTGCTCTCTCTCTCTTTCTCTCTCTCTCTCTCTGTTTCTATCTCTGTCTTTGTCTGCCTGTGTATGGGTTTTGGGGGGTGTGGTGTATGTCTTTGATGTGTGTCTTTGGTGTGTGTTTCATGTGTGTGTGAGCCTTTGTAAACGTACCTGTGCTCATGCTTCTTTCCCATGCACCCCCCCCCCCCCACCACCACCACCACCACCCCACCACCACCACTCTAGGCCCCAGAAGCTGGTGTGGCATGGCTCCAGTACGGTGGGCATACGCATGACCACCAACTACTGCGAGGCTTGGCGGGCGGGCGACGTGGCCGTGACGGGCCAGGCCTCGCTGCTGCAGACGGGCCGGCTACTTGGCCAGCACACCCGCAGCTGCTCCAACCACTTCATCGTGCTCTGCATCGAGAACAGCTACATCCGCGAGCCCCGGCAGAACTGAGGGCCCTGACCTCCCCTCTCCCCCAACTCCCACACCTCAGTCCCACCCACCACACCCCAATCCAATCCCCAGACCTTATGCATCCTCTTCCTTCCTTCGTTGTGTCCTCTATCCCTCAAACCATCCCTCCTTCCCTCCCTGAATCACTCCCCTTTTAGAGAGTAGCTCTGAGCTGGCCTGCAGAGGAGAACATCATCATTTAGCCTGTCCCTCCCTCCTCCCCAGCCGACCCTAAATAATGTATCCTCAGAGGAAGATTCCAGAAGAAAAATGGCACTGCTTCCCCCCATCCCATGATTTTTTTTCCCAAGGAGAAAAGAGGTGTAAATATGTGTAAATTGCTTCCTGATACCACACCATCCATCCATAACGCACAGTGACTTGCTGACTGATGGAATGCCAAAGAAGTGATACCTCAGCCAGAAATTAATCCATGCCGCCCATGCCAGACTCAGCCCTCTCGCTCACTGTAGTAGGGATGCACTGAGGCTCTCCTCACAGAGATTAGCTTTCAGAGTAGCGGCTCAGCTAGGGTGTTTTCCTTTATTCGCCTGAGAGTGTAGTCTAGTGCAGCGTGAACTGCCTATTAAACCTTATTCCCTGTGTTGATATTACTGCCTCGTTGAAAGATTTACTGTCACAATAACTTGGTGCAAACGTATACCGATATCTTAGAGTAATCAAATGCTTGAAATGTTTTTTTTTTTTCATCGAGGGAACCAAGTGTTGCCTAATCAGGTTTGGAGTCATTTTAGATGCACTGTTTTTTTTTGTTTGTTTTTTTTGTTTGTTTTTTTACAATTTTGTCTTTACATCCACACTTGTGATGGCTTATTTGCTGGTGACTGTTTTCTCAAAGGTCTGCAAGCAACACCACATCATAGTATTTAAATGTAATTCCTTTTGTCTTTTATTGTTGTTATTTATATTGTAACAGCACATAGTCGTAAAATCTAGAGACACATTGAGTTGAGATTTTCACTTTCATAAGCAAACTGACCTGGCTCATCCCATAATGTTAGCATGGTTCAAACTGTTTTGACAGAGCATGGGAGACTCTAGTGCTCTTCATAGGAATGGCTTAAGAAGACAACAAAGCTTGTGAAAAACCTTGATTGGAAGAGTGAATCTGTGAATCTGTAGCTTTTAGTCAGGAACTGATTGACACAAATGCCGTGAATATGAACAACAACAGTAGTATCTACACATTTGACTGGTGCTCATTGAATAAATGTTTTCTTTTGTAAAACAAGTGTCAGCTTTCTCGTGTTTGCATATATTTGGTGTTTGAAATGCAGCCCAGAAAGATTAAATATAAATTAAATATTGTATGTAGGACTCGCACACTGGCTTCACTCCCAGAGACAATGCAGCACACTGCCTGTTTATGTACATCTGTGGTAGGTCAGTACGAATGTATTTCATATAACTGCCTTTATTGTGTAAGTCTTTACCACAGACTAAGAAATTAAGTAAGGATGGTTTGCCTTCTTTTGATTTGACATTTCTCTACATACATAGCTCTCTTAATCTTATCAGTGCCTTCAACACCATCGTCTTAAATAGGTGTTTGTCATATTTTCTACGTAATCATGATTTAGTTGAGGTTAATCCAGAACCCCAAACATTCACCTTGGTACCTTACTAACAACAAAGTTTAGACAGTGTATAACATCATCTTCAAAATGCTGAAAGTGGTAATGACAATCACATGCAGACTTCCTATTGCACCAACACTCAAATGCATTCCAACTTCACATCTTTGGACAGAGCAGTAAAGACCATAGCCATCTATGGCATGAATAATTGGTTGTTCTCTGTACAATGTGTGTGGCAAAAATACCCAAAATCAAACAGGGTGAGTACATAGACCGTAAAATGTATGTTTGTGAAGGGATGGTCAAAAGGGATGGGGATGAGCTCGCCGAGCTGAGGGGAAGAGAGGAGAGGAGCCTCTCAGAAACATAAACATTAATGCATCACACCCAGAATACATCAAGAGTACTTCAGAGGAGATAAAAAACACATACACATATACACATAAGCATGTAATACCTTTCTCATTATTTTAGACTCAGCAGCAGATATGGATGGAAAGGACAGCAGATTAGCCAAATTGAACTGGCCGGAAATTAGTTAAAAAATATGGCTTTTAAAAAAAAAACTCAAAAAGCTTTCATAGAAGGTCTACATGACCTTCTAACTAGGTCGATATGACCTAAACTGAACTAAAACAATCATCCCATCTAGACTGAAAAGAACAGTACAAAGAAGACAGAACTTGCTTGCCATGCCAGTCTCTGTTGCTGAAATATGTTTTGAATGACTTTTTTAAAACCCTAAATTCTGATTTTTATTCATTTAAATCCTGCATACTGTATAGTTTTACTTGGTTATCTGAACTCAGATTATCTTAGCCAATTACTTAAGCTTCAACACCCTTTCCCCAAGATTATATGGCAGTCAGCAATGCCATACACAGAATGACATACAGCAAGACAAGCTTCCAAAATTTCTAATGGGAGAATCTGGTGTTTGCAAAAATATAGTATGCCCTAGGTGGTGGACTTTAGATGTTTTCTGTAAAAAAGCCATGTCTCTGAGTTTTTAGTGATCAACTTATTGCGTTTAATGCTGTGTGTTAAAGACCAGGTATGAGAGTCTATTAGTTATGTTATTGCATTCACTTACATTCGATGCCAGTGTGTAAGAACACCCATGTTACACGATTTAATGACATGTATTTAACATGTATAATAACACACACTTTTACACAAGGGGGCAGACTAGAGTCTACCCATGAACCAGGAGTCGATGTGATGGCAGCTAACACCACAACTCTGCTGTAGGATAGTTTAAGGTTTGAGGAGGAAAAGCAGAGTAATTGATATCTTTTATTTTTTTATTTTTGCATTGTTGCATTTTTGCTCTCTCCCCCTTGGGGTTTGGTTCGCATATTCTACTGCATATATTTTAAGAAATTCATTGGTTCGCAGTTTAAAAACAAACTGCAGCACATCGGATGGCATCTTAACAAAGCTTTATTGAAGAATTCGTTATGTTTATATCTTTGCCACTTGTTCACAATTTAGCATCATGAGAGCATAATCATTTTGAGCAGCATCATCAGCAGCACTTCACATAGATCTATGACATCCTCACATCTGTCATGGACATCTGTGCCATCCTTATATGTATGTAATTTCAAAGAGAACTGTTTCATAGGTTGTACCTTTCTCCCGTTTGAGCTTTTATGGTTTACTGCAGTGCACATTCTATACTACAGGCACTGGAATGGACCCCGACAAGAGGGCGCAAACAATAGGCTCTAATCAATCTCTGACATCCTCCGGAGAATGGGCTAAAGGATGGGTGGAGTGCTGCCTCAGGGTGTGTGCCAGTTGAAGCGCTGGTGCTCTGGGGGTGGTGGTGAGGAGTGTGTGTTTGTTGGGGGGGGGGGGGGGGTTGTTGATGTGTGTGTGTGTGTGTGTGTGAGAGAGAGAGAGAGAGTGTGTGTGTGTGTATGTGTGTGTGTGTGTGTGTGTGTGGGGGGGGGGTCATCATGTACACTAGTAACCCTGACCAGTTCTGCTGCTCCCCTTGATCAGATGGCCAATTAGCCTAAAATGAAAGAATGGCCAATTAGTAGTGATTACAATTCCATGAGATTATTAGACCCAGGTTTATAAGTGATGGATTAATTCTGTGTGTGTGTGCGTGTGTGTGTATGTGTGTTTCAGGTATGTTTATACAAAACTGAAATATAAGATGAGGCTGATTTGGCATATCGATCACCAATGCTTATGCTATCGTTTACCAGCAACATAGCACATGCATTTTCTTCCAGTCGTAATAAGGAGTCGAGCATAGGGATAGGAGGGGCGGGTAGGGGGTGTTCAGTTTGGGCAGGGTGTTTTCGCAGTGTTGACCAATCAGGTCCAGGTTTTTTTTTCCAAAGCAATGACCAGAGAAGTTGAGTGTGAAACGGCGTTCTGGCCAGTTTGAGTGTTATTGCGAGTCACAATGGATGCCATACCTTGTTGTTTAGTGTTACTCGGGCTACTTTTTGTCACGGGAATACAAGAAGCTCATGGTAAGCGTTTCTGGACAGCTTGCAATTGTATTTCTATGCGCGGTATGCCAATTTCCAAGTTTAATTTACACACATGGTTTTAGCATAAACAGGCTACTCAAAAGCGGGTTTCAAAGATGGCGCAGGTCAGGGGGAGCCGCGCCGTCAGGAATGTGTATTGTTAAGCGAAAATCCTGGCTAGATAACCGGATCACATTGAGGGAAGAGAACGAAAACTCTGTGGCTCATACAGAGCCGTATGCAGCGGAATTTCGCTTGTGCTGAACCAAGAAAAATATTGCTGACAATCATTCGCAGACCCTCTCTCTGATTTACGTCCCCACAGCAATAGCGTTACATGTTCAACATGCAATTATCTATTAAGGAAAAGCCCAGTGTCGGAAAAGGTTGTAATTCTTTTGCGCTGACAGGTCGGATGGGGCAGATTGCCTACCGGCACCGTACCTAATTTTCAGTAGTAGTTCAGGGAAAGGCTACTGTGCAGAAATCAGCGATAGCTACTGGACCTTAGCTTACCATACCACAGCATGTACCTCTTGCTTGGAGCTGTTAGATGTTGACATTTACATGTTGACATGTTGATTTAACTGTTTCCAAGAACGATAACCGTTTATGTGTTTACTCTGCCAAAGAGCCTTACTGGCGTAAACAAACCGGTGGAAACGTGGTGTCCGTTTCCTGCTTCATAACCTGTTAAGGCAATCTACTACTTTGTTACAAGTTCTTGTTAACCCATGCAATTGCCTAGCCCACTCCCAGTTTTCACGCCACAAGGAATCGTATAGAACTAAGTCATGTTAACACAAAGAAACATATTTTGCCACATATTTTGTGTATGACTGCTGAATGATTTAAAATGCTGCATCAGTTCAGAATTTTAGACACGGACTCAATGTATCCGATGAGAGAGTGCATGCATTATTTGACCAGTCAGTGACCATAGAGTGTGTAATTACATGTGCGCGGCGATAGTCCTTGATGTGGGCTGCATGTTTGAATGCACTGTTGGAATGTTGCTAATGGAAGCATCTCGTTTCTGTACGAGATTACAGGTTATGGCAATATGTGGTCGTTATATTTGTATGATTTATCTCTATATATTGCATTGGTGCCATGAGCATTTAATTGTTTCAAAAACATAAGATAGGCTGTTTATTTGTAACCAAAAGCAAAAAACGCAGATACCAAATTTGGAGTGTCCGTGACATTGGGGCTGACGGTCCTATAGCTTTTATTAATAATCGGCTATGACCAAGCTGTGATGCTCTCCACAATATCGCTATCAGACCCAGAACTGCTGCTTATTCACATTGTCCCCACCCTAGAAGCTTTGTCTGTTCTGCCCTTATCAGAAGCCAGTTCAGGTTTAGCCTGTTGGTCTTCATCGAGGGTATCTGAGGAACCGTCAAACAAAGGACCTGATCGTGTATGGTTTTCCATTGAACATCTCACCTTATCTACCTTTGTGGTAATAAATGTGGAAATACACCAAGCATCCTGGCATCCGCTGTTATGGCAATTGCATGCGTGTTTGTATCCGAGTGCAGAATGTACTCTACTTTTGTCTACCTGGATTTGCTGTTAAGACTCCAGTCACGGCTGTATGAGAGTGCTTTAGACTGAGCGCTGGAAATGTGCTCCTGCCTTACGCTTAGATTGTCGTCAATGTGAACATGGTGTAATGGTGGCAGATAATTCTGTGAATGATATATATTTTAATGATTTTTTTAGTATTTAATGTTTGTTAAATGCCACAACACGCATTTAAAAATGATGTGTCGTCTCAAAATGTATTCCGTGGTTGGGTTTTGGCTTTTTGATGACTTTTTCTTAAATTAAACTGACTTCTGACCTTGCTGAAGTAGTTTTCTATATGTTAGAGATGCTTTTTGTAATAGTATTAATTGCTGCGAAATATGATATCAATAAGCTGTTGAATTATGCTAATTATCCATGTGCACTGCTGCCTCTTTCTTGGCATTTATGGTTCCAAAAACTTGCTGGTGGTCTCCCAGAGAAAAATAGCATGTGTAATTTTTGGAATGATGCAGATTTGTAGTGGTCTGTTTTTCAGGAACCATATAGCACGTTGTGTTGTTTATGCAGTACGCCTCCTACTTTGACTGATTTATTGTTGTAATTGAGCTAAGGAGTTTTCAAGTATACGTGACAGTCAGTAAAGGTAGGCCTATGACTTTCATTCCGTTCATAATTTCAGCACTACTTAATCTGCCCCCTAGTTTCATGCAGAATTATTCAGTGTTCCATAGAATCTCCAGTCATTGTTATCTGTGTTGAGATCCAGTGCTTTATGGCCATCTATCTGTTCACATGGTGAGTTGTTAAGTAATTTGGGCTAGCCTTGCTGTGCTCTGTCCCACCCAAACCTACTCTCAGTTCAAGCTGTAAATTTTTAATTGCTGTAATCGCCTATTATTTATTCATGATGATGATAACCATTTAATTATTGAGACTAGTGCCAATGCAGTCTTGAATTCCACTTAAGCATGAATCAGGCTGCCCACTGTCATTATGTGAGGAGGTATGTTTTTGGTGAGGTGTCTGAGCAGGCCTGCATTTTTTGTGTGGTGATAAAAAGGCCGCACTTTCGAGTCCTGGCATGCCTTGGCCAGGGGTCAATGTGGGACGACATGTTGCCTGTTTGCTTTAAGCACTTTTTTGGCAGTTGTCTGGCCTTCATTCAATTATTATTCTATTTATTTCTCCCATTTTGTTTATTAATCACAGAGTATAGCAAAATAGGTTTGAGTTAAAGGGAAATCAAAACTTTTCCTCAAAATTGAGTAGAATTTGCATGATGGAAACTTTACTATTGGTCTGAGTCATAACCTTGCTCTGTTCAACAGGATTTTAGATTCACTAGCAACTTGTAAAATAATAGTAGTTACTAAGTAATATCTCTGATTTCATTGAGATGAAACTATGATTGTAATTCAATTAGCCTCAGTGGTAAATGTTGAGGCTGTGCTGCAGTAAGCAGCTCGTGAAAGCAGAGGCTTTTAACTGAGGAATAAAGACAAGCTTTCAGTCTGTTTTAGGTCCATCCCCCCTAAATTAGACTAAACTTCATTTTATTTAATTTTATTCAGGTGTAAAATTTTCATCGGAAGAATTTCTAGAAGCAGTCTTTATGTAATGTGCAATTCATGTAGTTATCACATTAGCTGTGGACCACCTGTGAGGCTTGAGTTGAGCTGGGCAAGTAGAGTCTTGATCAGGTATCTCAGAGAAAGAGGGAGAGAGAGAGACAGAGAAGGAGAGAGAGAAGGAAAGAGAGAGCATCCTCTGATATCCCAGAGGCCTGATAAGAGTTCTCATTAGTGACCACCTCAGGTACCGCAACCTACTCAAACGCTGCACCTTGCACTTTTCTTTTATAGCATGCCGTCGTCTTGCACAATTATTTATAGCCTAACCTATCCTGCACATTCATTTATAGCATGCAATAGGGCAAGCACGGCAGTTCTTGCCACAGTATTCCAGTGCATCCATATGAGCTCTTTCCCTAACATGCACACAGCAACAGATGCTCTGTCACTGTTCACTGCTGACATCACTTATTGCAGAGATGCACAGCCAGTGTACGGTCTGTGGTTCAGCTTCGTCATGGAGCTGACTGAATTGTGGTTCCTTTGGCTGGCGTGGCCTTGGTGTGTGTGACTGACTGTGCTTTGAAATTGCACATGAGGCTGTGCACCAATACACAATATGATTTTAAGTCCTAAAAGTGCGTGTTTATAAAGTTACAGTTTGTGCAATTTAATTTAAGCATATCATTTTGTATTACCATTTAAGTGCATGTGCATACATACTGACAAACGTAGCTATTTCCTTTAATCTTCAGGTGTTGTGCTTTGCTTTGTAGTGTTTCTGTTGTCACAGTGTGACTCGTGGTGTGATGTCTCAACACAACTCCGCTTTAGTTATAGAATCAAAATGAGCTGAGAGATTCAGTTTGCTTTGCAAAAAAAAAAAAAAACACAGGTCACCCCAAAGCTTGCTCCACCTGGTTAATATGGTCACCCACCTCCAAAGTCACAATTCATGGTAAACACAAAATCCTTCAGTTTGATGTCCACTTCAGTTTGATTTCCACTACCACAATTCTGTGAGATGCTACAGGGTCTTTATTCATGTGTGGCATCCCCATGCACATGCTACTGAAGTCGACATGCCATTGAGGTGTCAGCCGGGAGCCTTCACCCCCACCCCTATCCCTGCTGCGATGTGAATGTGTCACAGATGAGGCCTGCAAGCGCCCTGCAGGTGTCCTGCTGCCAAGCGACTGGATTAAAGGTCGCCCTGCTCTCCCTTTTGTGAGGACGCCGTGGATTGGGTGTTGTGTGTGGTGGTGCTACATCGCAGGTTCGATCGGGCCTGGCTTAAAAGGCCTTTACATATAGGCTGTGGTGTGTGTGTCTCAGCTGTTGAGCATGATGTGTACATGAGAAGATTTTGAGTGGAAAACGGTTGGAGAGAGATTATGTTTAATTTTAATATCTGCATTGCATTTGCGAATCATGCTGCTGCTTCAGTGCCCATGCTTTATGTGGTCCCTGTGTGTGCACGCTCATGTGCATATCTCTGCGTATGTGTGTGTTGGGCAGACCGAGGTTGTTTCTGAGTGCGTGTGTGTGTGTGATTAATGTGATTTGTGGCTTGAGCTGAAGGTAACTCTATGAGACGCAAATCAGCAGGCTACTGTGATTTCTCGTTGCCAGGCGACAGGGTAATTGATTCATTTTTTCACGGATTGTGGCGAGTAAAAGGAGGTGTGTCTCCCACCTCGCTCAGCATCCCTCTGCCTCACTAGCTCATTCCTGTCTTTACTCTCACTCTCTCTCTGCCTCCCTCTTTCTCTCTCCCTCTCCCTCTCTCTCTTTCTGTCATGCTCTCTCTTTCTTTCTCTCTCTCTGTCCCTCCCTGTCTCTCTGTTTCACCCCGAATCATTCTGCTGCAGGGTCTTTGTGTCTGTCTCTCCTGCTCTGTATATAGGTTGTGTTGAGGAAGCAGAGCTGAAGTTGCATGCTCTGTGATGTGATGCCATCCCTCCCTTGGCCATACCCATTAGCAGTTTGCTTTCAAGTGTCTTTTGTGTCATGCAGACGATTTGTACACAGCATTGACACAACATAATCTTGGACTGTGCGCGTGTGTGTGTGTATGCGCGTGTGTGTGTGTGTGCACGCATGTGGGCATGTGCGTGTTTTAAAAGGACAATTTTAACAAAACAGCCTTTCTCGTTAAAGACACTGATGTGGGGGACTGAAATGTCAAAGATTTGTCCTCGCTTCCAAGGTAGTTGCAAAGAACCCTGAGCATTTGTTTTGCAATGTCCCAAAATAAGGCAGCTCTCAGCTCTAAATTGCCCTTCATTAACCGTTGAAAAGGTCTTCAGTTTCCTCTGTCTTACAAAGCCCTTATATGGCAGGTAAAATTACCCCTTTTTAGTCGGTAGCAATTTGGGGGGATGGTACCAAAACAAACATTTTTCATTTTTTTTTATCTGAGAAAGGACTGGAGAAGAACTGCTATTGTTCTCAGCGCTGTGGCCTTACTGGCAAAGAGGAGTTAATGGATAAGGAGTCCTATTTGTCCCATTCGGTTTTGATTTTGCTCCTTACTGAGCACACACCTTGAAAGGGAGGAAATGCTCTGTGGATAGGGCATTTTTTGACACAGGCCATTCTTGTATAAGACCTCTGCCAGCCAGTGGCACATCCTGCGGGCCCGTGCTCGTCTGATAGCCCAGCTTGTGTTGCTCAGAAGCAGGAGACTTTGGCATCTCGCTGCTTAAAGGACATGGAAGCTGTGCCAGTGAAGTGGAGAAATCTTAAGAACATGCACAAAACGAGGCCAGTGTTCCACAAGAGATGACGGCAACAGAATAGGATGGAAAATCGAGTAAGGACTAAATTACAGTTTTACTGAAGCTAAAATACTGCTCTGTGCGCCTGAGCAGCAGGGTGGTGGGATTTATGTTTAATTTTATGTAATTACATTTCTTTTTCAGGTGCAGTTGTGATACGTAATTTTGTTTTCAATGTGTAATACTCTCCACCTCTTGCCATAGATAGACCTGACCCATCTACCAAAAGTGTAACATATTCATGCCATGGCAGATCATAGTCTGTCATAAGCAGCAAAACACTCAGTGTCCAGTGATGTTTTACTGCCATCTTGACAGCTCTCAGAAGGAGTGATGTTAGGTCACCATAGTGGTACACTATATAGTGAAATCTCTCACTGCTCTGAAATTCAAAGAAACCTCATGACAGTAACGACACTGGAAGCCTTAAGATCATTTTGCACCAACTGACATGACAGAGAGGTGCCTGGGAATGAATAGTTATGCCATTGTCCAAGTGAAGTGTTAGTTTGAGCATTAGTGAGCAGTTGTGTATTGGATTAGTGAGCAGTTACCATGTAATTTTAATTTTGCAGGAAGTGTAGAAATAGTATTTGTGTTGTACCTGACCATGCCTTTGTTTTTCATTCACAATTTTTTTACTTCAAGTTTTCTTCCACTCTCTCACAAGGTATTTTTCAATAGGCTCTACTTCTTACGTTTTCCAGTTCCCTCTGCTGTTGCTTCCTCGTCTGTCCTACATGTGTGGAACGGGTATGTTCTTTTCCACCCAGGGAGCAATGGAATGACATGTCCGTGGTTTCATTCCAATACGGAGGTTCTGTCTAGACATTCCGAAATCCCACACTGGCTGTCATGTGGCCTGTGTTGTCTGCGAGGGTGCCGGGTTGAGCCTGCTGTGTTTTTTTTCTCATGTCTGTCGTTGAGTCAGAACTGCACATGGGAAACGGCTTTGCTGCTAGACTCGCCAGCAGCTCTGCCTCCTCTTGTCGAGAGAGAGAAAAAGAGAGTGAGTGTGTGTGTGTGTGTGTGTGTGTGTGAGAGAGAGAGAGAGAGAGAGACGGCCAGACAGACAGAGGGATATAGGGAGGGTGTCAGAATGAAGCTGTGCTTCGCATTGAACTCTGAGGGGGAATGGAGCATCTTTATCTGCACCGGTACAGCCCTTTCAATGCAAGCTCAGCTGAATATGACAGCATTTAGAAATTGATGTCAGTTATGAAGTGTGAGAACTGTAATCTTTTCCAACATAAAGTTCTTTATAAGTGTCCACTCCGTCTGAGCACTTATCCCCCCCCTCTGTCCTTCCCTCTCTCTCTGTCTCTGTCTGTCTCTGTCTCTGTCTCTGTCTCTCTCTCTCTGTCTCTCTCTCTCTCTCTCTCTCTCTCTCTCTCTCTCTCTCTCCCTCTCTCTCTCTCTCTCTCTCTCTGTCTCTCCAGGCTTACAGTGTTACTGCCAGAGATGTGGGAACAGCACGTGCCACACAGATGGTTTGTGCTTCGCCTCCCTCGTCAGGCACAGTAGCGGACGCGTCGTGGCCAGCGGTGCCATGTGCATACAGGAGTCGGACCTTATCCCTAGGGACCGCCCCTTCCTGTGCGCCCCGTCCACCAAGGAGGGCAACAGTGTGTACCCCTATTGCTGTAACAGCGACATGTGCAATAAAGATCCCGAAGACTTTGTCGATATCCCAGGTAAGCATATCAGAAGCACACTGTTTTTAGTATCTCACTCTGTGCTGTAGGAGACCCAGTATCTCACTCTGTGCTGTCTCTGAGACTCTCTTGTTTACCTCCTTTTACTTACCAAAAAAATCTTGCCCACCTCCACCCACCCCTACATACGCTCACCTCCACCCACCCCTACATACGCCCACCTCCACCCACCCCTACATACGCCCACCTCCACCCACCCCTACATACGCTCACCCACCCCTACATACGCTCTGAATCTACTCCACCCACCCCTACATACGCTCACCCACCCCTACATACGCTCTGAATGTACTCCACCCACCCCTACATACGCTCCACCCACCCCTACATACGCCCACCTCCACCCACCCCTACATACGCCCACCTCCACCCACCCCTACATACGCTCACCTCCACCCACCCCTACATACGCCCACCTCCACCCACCCCTACATACGCTCACCTCCACCCCTACATATGCTCACCTCCACCCACCCCTACATACGCCCACCTCCACCCACCCCTACATACGCCCACCTCCACCCACCCCTACATACGCTCCTACCACCCACCCCTACATATGCTCACCTCCACCCACCCCTACATACGCTCACCTCCACCCACCCCTACATACGCCCACCTCCACCCACCCCTACATACGCTCACCTCCACCCACCCCTACATACGCCCACCTCCACCCACCCCTACATACGCTCCACCCACCCCTACATACGCTCCACCCACCCCTACATACGCTCTGAATCTACTCCACCCACCCCTACATACGCTCTGAATCTACTCCACCCGCCCCTACATACGCTCTGAATCTACGGAACCAGCCTGATACTCCCTTACCCTCGCCTTGCACGCTGGGTTGTGCTCAAGGTTTTTTTCGTCTTTATCTCCTTGCCACCATTACCTCAGGCTTATTCTAAAGTCTGCAGGTCTTGGGCTGTTTAAACAACTTTAAATAGAATTTAATTTCAATTTAAATTAAATTACACTCTTTGTGTAAGCTGTGTGGGCTTACGTTGGGCCTTTTTGGAGGTATAAAAAAAAAAAAATTAAACAAAATAGTACTGATGATTTACCGGTTACTGCCTGCCTTTCACCACACTGTGCCCCATCTTTTCTTTAAAGTTTAGATTGAAAAACTGCTCGTGTGAAGCCCTTTAACACCTGAATCAGGCACCTAAATTGCGAGATTGCTTTGAATCAAGGTTAATAAAAATGATGTTTATTAGGCTGTGAGATTGAAACTCTGACAGGTGAGCAGCAATGTTTGGATTTCTCTCGTGGCTTCCTTATCATCAGCAACCAAGAGCTGGAAAGAAGGTAGTCTTTTTGTGAGCTTCGATAGCTGGATGAGGTCAAGTTCATTTGGAGATGATTCAGTTCACTTAATTAACTGTAGTGTGCTGAAGTTACACCCAAGTCGAAGGCAGTGTTCTCACTTTTTATCTACTTTTCAGACTTTTCAGGTTATCTCATTTTTGTATTATCTACTGAGATGACTGATACGTACATTATTATTGATTGTTTGCCATGTATGTATCATGTCTTTAAATATTTATCCTCATTGTTTCATTAACTCACTTATCTTTTTCCAGTTAGTTAAGTTCTAGGAAATTCTTCACTGCTTAGTGGATCGAAAGTCAAACATCATCTGTTCAAGGGTGAAAAAGAAAAACAAAGAAAAGAAGGTCACTCTTCACACTGAGTGTCTATCAATTCAAACACTGCAGAAATATCAGCATAACATCTGCCTAACCTAACCAGTTTAAAATATTTTGTTTTATTAAAATACCAAATAATTTATTCTGTGGTTCAATGCAATAATATATTTGTCCAAAGTGAAGTGTTACTGCTTACCAGAAAGTGGAAAGATTTCCACAGTACACACATTTGTTTTTCATTGATTGATTTCATTGATTGTTTTCATCCAAGGCAAAGGAAACATTAGCTTTAGAGAGAACATTAGAGGAACATTGACAATACACAAATATAACATAGTCCAACTGAATTTATTATGTCATAAAGTAGCAATTGCTATTATCTCCAATTGTATCTCTGATCAGAAAATGAAGAGCAAAGACTGATAGAAGAAGATGCTGTTGCGTGAGGCTCTTTATGTGGTACAGTGTAGCCAAGGCCACAGTTTTTAAAACCTGCCTCCTATATTCCACTCCTGCTTTACTTAATTCCACCAGTTTCGGTGTGGCGTCCTTGCCTAAGCACCTGGTGTTTCGCAACACAAACAAACAGCCATGTCTGAGCTTGGCCTTGTAGCACTGCCCACTCTGACCTTGTCTGAGCTGTTTACTTTAAACGCTCTTTCTCTCTCTCTCTCTGCCTGTCTGTCCCTCCACTCCACCTTTCTCACTCTCCTCGTCTCTCTGTCTCTCTCTCAGACCCCACGCCCAGGAGTCCGGCGCTGGGCCCCGTGGCCCTGGCAGCCGTGATAGCAGGCCCCGTGTGTGCGCTGTGCTTCGTACTGGTGCTGGTCTTCTACATCTGCCACAGCCGCTCCGTCATCCACCACCGCGTGCCCAGCGAGGAGGACCCCACCATGGAGCACCCATTCCTCGCCGACGGCACCACGCTCAAGGACCTCATCTACGACATGACCACCTCAGGCTCCGGCTCAGGTAGGGCAGAGATAACACGTTACCGTGATATAACCAGAGGGGTTCAGCACGAAAAAGGGATATTTTCTCATTTTACCATATTGTTTTACTTTTAAACAATGTGCTTAAGTGCCTATTGCTCTGCAAATCACGTGGTGAAAACCACATACACAGTAACTTGGTACTTGTCTACACTTGGTAGGCACAAGGGGCTCTATTTTCATGATCATATGCGCATTGTCTAAAGTCTGTCGCGCAAGTTGCTTTGGGGGCGTTCCCGAGACAATATGCTATTTTGACGACGGAAAAAGTGAACATTGCGCCTGGCGCATAGTTCAAAAGGGTTGGTCCTAAGTTACCTAATTAATCATAGGTGTGTTCGGGGCGTAACATGCAATAAACCAATCAGAGTTTATACTCTCATTCCCTTTAAAAGCCAGCTGCGCTTTGTCCATGGCTTGTTGCTATTACGATGGCGTGTTTCCCATCAGGAGCGTTTTTCTTTGAAGACCGATCTGCTCGTGCATGAGCAGTTAATCTTCCGGGATGGATATTTAAGTCTGTTTTTTACACTTACTGTTTCCATTTGGTTATGAACAATGTGTGTATGTTTATTAAAAAACTGATTGCTCAATAAATGTGCATTATTGCAAAATATGTAACAGTGTTTACGTTGTTGCACTTAGTAAATAATCACATTCGTAGTCGTATGCAATTGGACATCTTTTTGGAGCTTGAAGACGTTTTAAGCCCTGTTGTTGGCATGATATATGTTAATAACCATGCCTTTAGTGGATAGCTATCGTCCCCCAACAGCGACTCATCAAGAGGGGGATCCCTCTCGTTATATCCCAAAGCGTTGTGCGCCCATAAAATAGCTTTTCAGCAATGCGCAACTGATGACAGACCAGGGTTTTGTTGGTCACTGGCGGATTTAATTTTTGCGTCCTTATAATAGCATCTGGCACGCTTTGCGCCAGACCACACCTCTTCTTTTCGCTGACACACCCGTGATGGCGCAGTGTCATCTGCTATCTAGACAACGTGATTTTTTGCCTGAAAAAATGAACGGTGCGCTGGCACAGAATAGTAATGACACCATGCGCACGTCGCGAATGCACAGTGCGCCGCGGCATGATAGGGCCCAAGGAGTTAGAACCAAACACTGGTTGTTCATTTTGAAAGCTGGTCTCAGTGTAAAGCCTCTGGCCCTTTTGGGCAAAACACCTCTCCTGATGTGGAGCTCTTGTGCTTGGCAGGTTTACCACTACTAGTGCAGAGGACCATTGCAAGGACCATCATTCTGCAGGAGAGCATTGGGAAGGGCCGCTTTGGGGAGGTGTGGCGCGGCCGGTGGCGGGGTGAGGAGGTGGCCGTCAAGATATTTTCATCGCGTGAAGAGCGCTCCTGGTTCCGCGAAGCAGAGATATACCAGACAGTTATGCTTCGCCACGAGAACATCCTCGGCTTCATTGCTGCTGACAACAAAGGTGAGAGCACAGGTTTCTTCAGGTCAGGTTGGCACATCATCAAGTAAGGTGAAATTAACTGAGAGGCTTACTCCATAAAGACAGATTTCTAATTATGTTTGGCAGCTGTGCACACATAAAGAACAGAACATTCCGAACACACCCAGAACAAATCCAACACATTATCTTGGATTATAAAACTGCCATTTCAGTTCTAATCCTATTGTGCTTTTGTGAAAATCAGCTTTGTCAGTAAGGTCCATATACAGGTACATACACTCAATAGATAGATCTGTTGCTATTTAAATTATTTACTGTGTTGGAGTGAAACAAGCAGGTTTCGATAAGGCAGCTGTACGTCTGGCTGTGGTAGTGCAATGGTGTGATTCTCACTTTCTCTCTGTCTTACTTCCACCTTTGTGTGTGTGAGTGTGTGTGTCTGTGTCTGTGCATGTGTGTCTGTGTGTGTGTGTTTGTATATGTGTGCGGGTGTGCTCTTTCCACAGATAATGGCACTTGGACTCAACTGTGGCTAGTGTCGGATTACCATGAGCACGGATCACTTTTCGACTACCTGAACAGATACACAGTCACAGTGGAAGGCATGATTAAGCTCTCCCTCTCCACGGCCAGTGGCCTGGCCCATCTCCATATGGAGATAGTAGGCACCCAGGGTAAGTATTCCTCTGCATCTACAGGTCACGCGTCCTCAAGAGTGTGTGTGTGTGTGTGTGTGTGTGTGAGACAAAGAGACAGTCAAGTCAGTTTTAGTTATAAATCACATAAAAAAAATGTATTAAATGCCCTAAAGTGCTTTGTTCTCCAGAGCCAGAAAAAATAAAAACATTTGTATGCATTATGGGCACTCTAGTTTGCATTAAGTTTGTGTACAGTTCAGACACACACACACACACATGTGCACACACACATGCGCACACACACATACACACACACACACACATGTGCGCGCACAGACACACACACACACACACACACACACACACACACACACACAAGCACACACACACTCCCAGTCCTCTAAAGACTAACGATGCCCTTGTGTCTTGTCTGCTATCACCACAAAGGCAAGCCTGCCATTGCACACCGTGACCTCAAGTCCAAGAACATCCTGGTGAAGAAGAATGGCACATGCTGTATCGCAGACCTGGGCCTGGCAGTGCGCCACGACTCGGCCACGGACACCATTGACATAGCGCCCAACCACAGAGTGGGCACCAAGAGGTAGCTCAAACACACGTCTTTAACGCACTACAGCCGTCACCCACTGCTGTTTATCCATGCCACCTTGCGCGAAGGGTGCTCATGCCAGCTTTGTCTCAAGTGATTTGTTTTGGAAAATCGTGCAAGGGAAATTGGCAGTGAGTCAGTCATGCATTATACAAGACAAAATGCATTATCACCCATCTAATTATACACCTCAGGATTCTTGCAACAGGTCGGAGCTCATTGTACCAGTGTCAGAATTATTTCTCGGAAAGAAAACTTTTCTTAGCATCTCCGTTCGTGGTGAAATGGTTAATAATTGATGCAGACTAACGTCATTATTCACACATAAGTCACAAGGCTGAAGGAAGACATATTTTACAGGGGTTATAAATCATTGCTCATCCTCTGCATTATACATGATGGCATCGGATTAAGTGACACTCGATGGCTGCGGTGCCCCACATGTTTACACAAGGACATAAAACCTGAATAAATTCTTGCTCCAGGCTTCCCTGGTATATCTTCTAGCTAGGGCTAATCCATTCTCACGTGTGCTACCTCAGGTCCCCTACATAGCGCCATGTGATCTGTCAGATAGAGCCTTTCCTTTCTCTCTCTCTCTG